>RQIL01002143.1:0-13457 GCA_003951145.1 Jimgerdemannia lactiflua
AAAAAAAAAAAAAAAATAGTTTAAGTCAAAAAGTTAGTGAAAAGAATATACTGCCTCCACGGGACTAGCTAATTCAGAGAATAAGATAACTAGAGCATCAAAGATTGAGGTTTGAGTTGAAGAATTACTCTTACTATATATAATCTAACTACATATTTAGACCATGCATTCAAGTAGTATATTCAAGATTCAAGATCTGTATATTCAAGTATTAAGACTACAGACCCCTCAGGAAACCCAGCCAAGGAACTCAAGAATACCAGGACAGCTGTCAGACTGTCAGAAACCCATACTCTCAAGTTAATAAGTATGTATAACCAAATAAATATATAAGTCATCAATAAGTAATTCTCCACTATACCATGAACTGCTAAACCCAAAAATTACTGACTGACCATTATGAACTATATAAAAGACCACACATTCAAGCTGCACATATAAGACCCAAGTAATCATCACCAGAAAACTCAGTCAGCAATATAAGTAATTGCTAGTAATATATTCTTTATTACAAAACAACCTCTGATTAAGCCATTGACCTAAATGATACTATTGACTCTTTGATAATATCTCAAACAAACTATATGATCATCATGTGACCTGAGACTCGATAAGACCTGTGAATGCACCTCGATATACACAGACCATGCTTTATAAGTGGTACATTGAGTCATGCTTGAAGCCTATAAATATATAAATCACATGCTACAATATTTAGCCTAGTACAAATAGTCACCAAACTTGTATAAATAGTCTCTCCCCCAGACCTCAGTCTCTTAGCAAATTCTGAAGTAAGATCTAATAAATATTTCTCATATATAACTACTCCTAGTATTAGCCAATAGTATAGTATTATAAATATTGAATAAATATATATCTTCCAAATTACTCATAAGTAAATCTATACTCTATTAGGTCTCACTTCTAACTACTCAAGGAAAATTCTTAATTAGATATTATCTATAGTAATATACTAATTCAACTAAGCTGGTCTTAGTTTCTTGAACTTCTTGAAATATAAAAATTCTGAACATTTAGAATAAGTCCAAAAAAGGACTTTGGTTAAGATATCAACCCAATCTTGAAATTAATAAGTATAGAGGGTATACTTCCAGCACCTTTCTCTGCTATCATACTGGCCATAAGATCTGGCAGACAATTAGCTAAGTCTCTTTTTCCCTAACTCACAACCTCTCTATCTCAGTATGGTTTGCTGTATCTATTATAGAGTAGTAGAAGAAAGGCAATAGTGATAAGTTGTCCCTCCTTTAGTATAAGATTAGTGTTTTTTCCATTTTTTTGCAGTTTCTGGTATCTCTGGCTGCATTTGGGATATATTTGTCTTAGAATAGTGTCTTCTTTCTTTTGTCATCATCAATAAAGTATTATATTAATATATTATAGACTGCATAGGAAGTTGGCTAACTGTGGGCATCAAGTGCCAGTATAGATTACTTGCAGATTGTCAATATCTATGGTTGAGCCCTCTGAGCTTTCCTGGTGAGTACAGTTCTGGTATAGATGACTGCTTTTCAGATAATATCAGAATGGGAGAAGAGATGGCCATTACAGATAGGCAGAAGAGTGACAATAATAGATCAGTTGGATACTAGACTGGTGATAGCTGTTGGGATATAATAGATACTGATTTGGTAGGGTCTTTTAATTGGTTGATAGGGGGGTAGAGCTGTACTCAATATAAATGAGGAGCTAATATAGTAATGTAATCAAGACCTATAGGATTGAAGAGTGGGATCTTTCTTTTAAGATAGTACCCAACTGGAACCAGGAACTGATACAGTAATATAATTGAGACCTGCAGGCTCAGAGAGTGGAATTGGGGTCTTTATAGCCCTAGCTCATATATTAGTTCTTTTGGAAAAGGGTTTGTATATTAGTTTTTATCATTCATTAGCTGATTGGGGATTTTTTATTTTATCTCAAGCTTTTGCTTTAAGTTTGAGAGACTAGTTTTTATTTAGTTTCAGTATTGCTAGATTTGATATATAGTGTGATGGTAGAACCAAATTTGGAAGAAGAAATAAGGGATAGACATTTGATCATGACCAGTCCCAAATTAGTATAGCCTTATAGTTAGCAGTCTCTGATTTCACCAATGTCTAAAACATTTAGCCAATGTCAAAATTGAATACTCAACATAGTATAGTATTTCACCAATGGTGAAATTATTCTGCCAGTGGCAAGATTATTTTGCCAAAGGTGAAATGACTCATAGCTTAGCCATATAACTCAACCACCTCATAGCTAGCAAACTTGTATAAATAACTCAGTATCTTAGAGTGAATAATTCTCAGATCAAAAGTGTTAGCATAAAGAATAAGTATACTGATAAAGGACCTTTGGGATTACCTCTTTGATACATTTGGCCTCATGGAACTACTGACTCGGGGAGTCAAGAAGACAAGAATTAAAGATAAAGAAATCTGACATACTTACTAAGTTTAGCATCTGCTACATTACAACTTGGTGCCCATTGGCTGGTGATTCAAGATGAATCCCTCACTTTCAAGCTGAACAATGAACAACTGCCACAAGAACCCACACAACACAACCAGACAGAATGGATATGAGACCACCCGTATTCCATGGATATATCTCTGATGAATCAATCATTACCTTCATTGATGATTTTGAGCAGTATGTTGCTATTAGGACCTTAACTGCCATACAACAAGTAGCCCTACTTCCAGTAAGCCTTCGAGGCCCAGCAAGAACCGCCTTCACTGCAGCCAACCATGCAGGAGGTGATGACCCAGCAGTACTATTAGCCATGAAGACTTGGCTCCAAAACACCTACTATACCGACAAAATCAAACAAGCTCTCAAGGATTAATTAAATACCATTTGTCAAGGAATGACTGATGACCTAAATACATTCTACACAAGGATCTGGCATCAAATAGTCCTTGCTATCTACCCTGATACAGTTCAAGACCAGGTGGCCGAAAATACCTTTATGAAAGATATCCACCAAGAAATCACCTTAGCCATCCGATCTACTCCAATGGCACTGGACCTGGTATAGAAAGTCACCTATACTCAAAGATACTAGACTGCTAGGCACCCACAAGGCCATATAATGGAAAGAGTAACTGGAGTAAAAATTGAACCAAGGAATACCCATATAGTCCCAACTGCCATAGTCAATCAGAATACTCAACAACAACAACCATTACCTCAAGAACCAAGAAAGGCTGATTCAATGGAGGAACTGGCCAAACAGTTTGCAGAAATGACCACATATCTCAGCAATGTAGTCAAAGAGTTCAAGAAACAGCTGGTACAGAAATTTGCTGCTACAAATGAAAGACAATCAGTAACCTGCTACAAATGCAAAGAAGAAGACCATTATGCCTCAGAATGCATGGCAGAGAGCAAGCGAAAGGCTCAGCCAAGCAATGCAGTCAGAAATTGAGAATAGGCAAACACTATCACCTTTGAGGAAATTGGAGAATCAGAAGAAGAGCAGGAGGAATGGGAAGCTTATCCTGCTACCTTAAGCAAGAAGGATAACTGAGCTACCCCTTACAAGAAGCCTATAGGCAGACCTCCAAAGAAGACTCAAATACAGACAAAACAATCTGAGGTAGCCACTGAAAAAGAGACCCAGCAAAGCGAGACCAACCAAGATATAAAGTTGAAAAAAGATACTGAGCTTGAACAAGTAGTAGAAGATATCATTTGGAACACCACACCATTAAGTGAAGGAAAGAAGGAGCAGAAGTTGCACAAGACCAAGACTTTCAAGTATGATATCTTCAAGGATCTCAAAGACCAAAAAGTCAATGCAACCTTTGGTCAGCTGGTAGAAATTCCGACTTTTAGACAATAAATGAGGACAGGAATTTCGGATATTGGCAAGGACCAAGGCTGGAGAATAGTTGAAGCCAATAATGCACAAGAAGACTCAGATGAAGAGAGTGAAGACAATTGGAAAACATCAGCTTATGCCACTTGTCAGATTGAAGACTGAGTCTTTGAAGCCATTATTGATACTGAAGCTGGAGGATGTCTCATCACTAAGAAGACAGTAGACCACCTGAGTTGGAAAATAGAAGAAGCCACCAAAATGGTATTCATCACAGCTGATGGAATGCAAGCAACACCCTTGGGAAAGATTCAGGATGTTCCAATCAAGTTCGGAGAAGCCACCATCCCAGTGGATGTCATTGTCACCAATACAACTAACTATGATATCCCCATTGGCAATTAATGGCTTCACAAAGCCAAGACAATGATTGATCTCAGTGCTCAAAAGATGCAGATTGTCTACCAGGGAAAGAAGATCAGAATTCCCATCAATGTCCACAAAGAAGTCTGTTCTGAGATGGAGGAAGAACTAGAAGAAGAGGCCTACATGGTCACTACAAGGAAAGGAAAAGGCAAGTAGCTGACAGATGAAGAATGGTATACAAGAATAACAGATGAATATACTCTACAAAGAAGGTGCCCCCATGGTGAAGGAATATACTGTGCCCAATACTTGGATCACTGCTATTCCTGCATCATTGAGATAAAGAAGATTACCAACAGGCCAAAAAGGAACCAGGAGGAACCTGAAGATGAACCACCAGAGCTATCAGATGACAGTGAAGATGAGGAGGAAAATATCACAGTCAAAATATGAAGAATCCACCCTGATGCAGTCATGCCTCAGTACAAATTGGAAAATGCAGCTGGAATAGATCTATCTACCACCACCCATACAACTCTTGAACCACAGACCACCACCATCCTCAGAATAGGAATTGAAGAAACCATCCTGCCAAACCATGTCAGAATCCTCAAGATAAGGAGCAGCTTGGCAAAAGTGAAATATCTATAGAAAGAGGAGTCATTGACTCAGACTATACAGGAGAAATCCTCCTCCTTGCAAGAAATCACAACCCAACAATTCCATTCGAAGTAAGGAAGAAGGATCAACTAGCACAGATGCTCATCCTACCTGTCCTTAACCCAAGGATCAAGGAAGTCACAAACATCAGACAAACCGAGCAAGGAAGAGCTGGATTTGGCTCTACAGGAAGAGGAGCCCTTACAGTAACCAGGATTACTGAATTAGAACTCAAGAAGAAGAAAAGCCATGACAAACACACCTACATAATCAGAAGGAACTTCCCACTCAGGAAAGAATTATCAGACCTCCTGCACACATTCAAAGATATACTGGCCACAGACTTCAAGGACATCAAGACCAAGGAGCCCTTATTTCACCATGATGTTAATACAGAAGATGCAAAGCCAATCTATCAGAAGGCCTGCCCCATCCCACCAGCTCATAGAGAATGGCTCAAGATGGAAATCAAGGAGATGGAGGAAGCCAGTATCATTAAAGAAGCTAGCAGCCCCTGGTTATTACCTATCGTTCTAGCACCAAAGAAAGGAAGCCAACCAGAAGAATTCATGCCAAGGCTCTGCACAGACTACCGAAAACTCAATGAAGTCACAGAAAAAGACAGACAACTACTGCTCAATATCAGTGACATCCTCATCATGCTGGGAAATGAAGCATGATTCTATACCACTCTGAATCTATTCTCAGGATTTTATCAAATTGGCCTTACATCTGAAGCCATCAAAAGATCAGCCTTTATCACTCCCGATGGAACTTATGTCTACCTCCACATGCTCTTTAGAATGTGCAATGCACCAGCAAGTTTTCAGCAAATGATGAATGATATTTTCAGGGATATTATAGAAAAATGGATGATGGTATATATGGATGATGTGATCATCTTCAGTCAGACAGCCAAGGAATACTTAGAACATATCAAGGAAATCCTCAGAAGGCTCTGCAAGTATGGCCTCTACATCAAGCCCAAGAAATGCAAATTTGGAGAAGAAGAAATTGCATACCTTGGATACATCATCAATTATGAAGGAACACACACTGACCCTGCAAAGATCAAGGCAGTAGCAGCATATCCAGTACCCACCAGCATCACTGAAGCCCAAGCCTTTATGGGTCTTGCATCCTACTACAGAAGGTTCATCTCATATTGCCAGTCCTATTTATGACCTGTTCAGAAAAGAGGTCAGATTCCAGTGGACACAACAGCAGCAACTAGTCTTCAATGAACTCAAGACCAGATTGACCCAGGCTCCAATCTTGAGAAGATCTGACTGGACTCAAGAATTCATTCTGCAGATGGATACCAGTACAATGGGACTTGGAGCTGTTCTTGCTCAGAAGAAGAATGGTGCCAAATATATAGTAGTCTACCTCAGCAGAGATACCTGTGGAGCTGAGCAATCCTATGAATCATATAAGCTGAAGTGTCTTGCAGTCATTTGGGCTGTAGAAAAGTTCCACTACTACTTGGCTGGAAGATACTTCACTATCCAGACAGACCACTGAGCACTCATCTGATTACTTACCACCAGTGAGCCAAAAGGAATCTACACTCAATAGATCATAAAGCTGCAAGCCTATGATGCCACAATCACCCACTGCCCTGGAAGAACAAATACCAATGCTGATGCCCTCTCATGGATGCCCCAAAGGACTCAACCCCCATATAATTATCATGAATAAGGAGCTGTACTACAGAATCATCAGCTACTTGGGGCAGCGAAAGATGCCCCTGCATCTGGAAGAATGGACAAAAACAATTATTAATCAGACATGGAAACAATTTGAAACTGATGGGGAAATACTCAAGAAAGAACAGCAATTAGTCATCCCTGAGTACCAGAAGAAACAAGTGATGAAGAAAGTATATAACCAAGACCACATAGGAGGAACAAATACTTATGACAAAGCAAAAAGGACTATGTGGTGGCCAGGAATGGAAGAAGACATCAGGCAATTTGTCAGGACCTATGACAAATGCCAGAAACAGAAACAAGACCAATGGAATCAAGCTCTCAGATCAGCAGACATTAAACCAATACCATTTGTCCATATTGCAATGAACATTATTGGTCCTCTACCCCTGACACTGACAGGCAACTGATATGTCATTGTAATTGTAGACCTATTCACAAAATGGATAGAGGCCAGACCCCTCAAGAAAGCCAATGCATAGTTAATAGCCGATTTCCTTTACAGAGAAATCATCTGCCAATTCAAGACTCCAAAGCAAGTCACCACTGATAGATGAACAGAATTTGTCAACTAGTTCTATGAGATTCTCTACAAAAAGTACAAGATCCAATACATCAAGACCACAGTCTATCACCCACAAGGAAATGGACAGGCAGAATGAACCAATAAGACTCTCAAGAACATCATTGCCAAGATCTTGTAATGAATATGGAGACTGGGACCACTATCTTCCAATAGCATTATCCACTCTGTGGGATATACAATTACAAAGCACCCATTTCACACCATGAGAAATGCTATTTGGAGAAGAAGGTTCTAGTGGAAATTTGTCAGCAAACAATGATGCAATCTGGAAGCATGTGGATATGGAGATATGGAGATTGTATCAAATTAGGAAAAAGGCAGAGGATTACATTGTCAAGGTGCAGGCATTGCAATGGAGCAATGCAGAAAAAACTCACAAGCCCCTGGAGATAATCAAGATAGGAGACAAAGTCCTGGTGTACCGAAATATGGTAGAAGCTTCTTGGTCAAGAAAACTGGAGCCTAAATGGAAATGACCTTATCTGGTGCAAGATATAAAAGGGACCACCTTTTGGCTACAAAAGCTTATAGGCACAATAATCCCTACTACCATTCATTAAAACTGACTCAAGAAGTATTATGGCCAATAGTTGAAGCACTGCAACAGCACTCAAGATCACTAGTGCTGCCCAAAGAGCCATTGAGAGACAATGGCATACCACAGAGCCTCCAACTATAGAGGAATCATATGACAGTATTAGGAGTGTTATGCAGACCCACCTCTCTCGAATCTTACACTTCAAGGCCTATCAGTACTGTACAGAATTCCAAGAGTACTTCAAACTTGGACAGATACTCAACCAGAACCAGAACATGACCAAAGATGATTGGATAGCCGAATGCCAGCTCTCCTACTCCCAGATCACTATCACCAAGAGGATCCATAAGCTATTTCGGGATGATAAATCAGCACTAGCCCATATTTGAGGAATAACACCCTCAGACTTTGAGCAAGTCAGGTGATATCATTGGGAAATGGTAATGCAACAAATGGCCCAGTATAAGACCATACAGACCATTGAAGCCTGGGAGTTTGAATAGATGTTTCAGAGATGAAACCATCTATTCAAGAGGAAGTTGTGATAGTAGAGCCAAATTTGGAAGAAGGAATAAGAGATAGACATTTGATTGTGATCAGTACCAAATTAGTATAGCCTTATAGTTAACAGTCCACAATTTCACCAATATCTAAAACATTCAGCCAATGTCAAAATTGAATACTTGATATAGTATAGCATTTTGCCAATGTTGAAATTATTCTGCCAGTGGCAAGATTATTTTGCCAAAGGCGAAATAACTCATAGCTCAGTTACATAACTCAACCACCTTATAGCTAGCAAACTTGTATAAATAACCCAGTATCTTAGAGTGAATAAACCTCAGATTGAAAGTGTTAGCATAAAGAACAAGTATCAGCACTGGCACACACCTCTCTCTGGTAACTTTCACGTTACACAAATTCCCACACACACTTTTGACACACTTTTGCATCGTTTTATTGAGAAACCTCTTAAGGCGATGGTGACCAAGCAAGGCATGGGCAAGTGTACTGGTGTGGGGGATGGATCAGCCTTTAAATAGCAATATGGCAAGGGAGGGATAGGGCTGGGGCTGGGGTTCTTCGGACCGTCGACAGGTGGAGGAGTGGGAGGGGGGCAGGAGTTGAGCAAGAAGGCTGGAGGTGGTGGCATGGTGAGTTTTGCAGCAGTGGTCAAGGGTGGAGGAGGAGGAGGAGGGGCTAAGGAATGGAAGACAGTGGGGAAGAGGAAGGAGAAGTTGGGAAGTGCTGGAGGTGTGCTCTCTGGAGGAGGGAAGGTGGGGGCTGGGGGAGGTGTGACTGGCATAGTGAGTGGGACTGCTGATGGTGGTGTGATGGCTAATCTGGAAAAAAATCCAGATGTGACTGCTGATGGTGACAAGGAGAGCCAGGGGGGATCAGGGCCGGTGCACAAGGGTGGTCTCTCAGATGGTGTGATGGGTCTGGTGGTGGTACCATTACTCAAGAAGTCAATCTCTGAATTCGCAGTCACAGTGAGCTTCCGGGGCCTGGCGGTAATGGCAAAGATGGTTTTGGGACTCCTGGGGAAGTAGCTGGAGGATGTGGCATCAGTGAAGTTTCTGAAAGGACTGGAGGGAGTTGAGGTTGGATTTGTTGAGGAGAAGCACCTGGTGGAGGCTCTGGCGAAGGAGATTATTGTGGGCAAGGTGGCAGTGCCGATGTCAAGGTGCTTGTACTGGGACCCAAGGGTGGTGCACTTGGTGGTCAAGGGGGTCCCTACAGTGTTAGTGGAGGAGACTAGGAGCAGGGTCAGTGAGGTGATGAAGGAGTATGGAGATATTGTGGATATCAGCTTTCAGATGTGGGAGGGGACATCATTCAGGACAGGAGATGTGGAGGTGAGACTGAGGATGGCTGGAAGAGAGGCGACAGGGAAAGCGGGAGATTGGCCAAGGGCCATGAAGTGGGGCCCGGTCGAGTGCAAGATATCGAGGGTGAGAGGGATGGAGGAAGAGGAAGAGGACCTATTGACAGCCCTGTGGGAGCTAGAAGGGGGCTGTGGAGCAGAGGGCTAAGGCCTGGGAGGCCTTTGAGGATGCGACAGTAGTGGAGGAGATAAATGGCAGGAAGGTGCAAGTGGATAAGAAGGCATGGGAGAGGGAGCAGGGGAGACAGGTGCAGAGAGACCTACTGGCGAGCCTTAAGGAGAAGTCGGGTACAGAAATGGTGCCCCCACCAGGGTTCACTGGTGGTCCTGGGGGGCTTGAGGCATCACAGCATGCTCCTCAGTAGAAGAAGATTATTGGTGAGGATGAACCAGAGTTCTTCATTGACCTGGATGAGGAGGAGGGGGACCAGCCAGGAACAGGGGTGTCCTCACATGGTACCCTGGGTCATGAGATAGAAAGAGAGGATGTGGTGATGAAGGGGACACAGCATGTGAGTTTTGGTGTCCTGGATGTCACGCTTGGAGGGCTGGTGGTGGGGGTGGAGGGAACACACCCTAGTGGAGTTGAGGGTAAGGTCGCTGAAGATGATGGTGGACATAAGGAACACAAAAGGCCCATGATCCCTGGTGTTGGGCGCATTGGGGGAGCAGGATGGCTACTGGCCACTCTCAATGATCTGGTGGTGGATGAGCTTGCAGAGGTGGACTTTAGAGTCCTGGGGGGAGTGGAGTAGCAGGGAATTCTGACAGGAGAAGGGGTGGTAGACAAGCTGCTAACAGAGGTGATAGCAATCTTATTGGTAGAAGAGGGGTATGAGGTGGATGTGAAGAGGGAGGCTGAGTTGAGGAAGGGGGCTGGGCAAGTTGTGGAGGACTATTGGATATCTAAGGATGGAGTGGATCTGTGGAAATCAGTCTGTGAGGACTACAGGGAAAAGGCAGAGAAGAAAGATGATGAGGATGCTCAAGGAGTTGTGGCTGCACTGGTAAGGAAGGAGATTGAGGAGGAAGAGGTGGAGGCAGAGCACCTCTTGGACTTATCTAGGATGGATATCAAACTGGAAGTTTGAGTGGGCTGGGAGAGCAGAAATATCTATAGACATTTTCCCTATGAACAGTACAACTAATATTTTATCTTTAAATGTCAATGGGCTGCAGGGGGCGAGGTGCCATTAGAATATATTTGAATGGCTATGTGGCTTAGAGGCAGATCTTTTTCTATTACAGGATGTGCGGTGCGAAGAGGAGGTGGACAGGTTGAATTGGACTAGGGAGTGGGGTGGAGTGGCTGAATGGCATGGAAGTGTTGGAATTTTGATATGGCAGGGCGAAGGGGAATTGGTGGACATTGAAGGGTGGGGGGACCATATAGTCTGGGGAATGTTGAGGAGGCCAGGGTGGGGTCCAATAGTAGTTGGATCATGCTATTGTCTGGCAGTCCAGGGGGAAAGAGTGGACTGGTTGGAAGGGCTACTGGAGGAGGGGTCCCTGGTGAAGGCTGGGGTGGATATCCTGGGAGGGGACTTCAATATGGTGCGAGATAGTGCATTGGATAGGTCTGATGAAGGAGCTGGGGTAGTTGGTCACAGTGGTGGGCTGGGCAGGTGGGAGGAGATTGAGAGACTAAGTGCACTGAACGATGTGGCAAGGTCCAGGTGGGGAATGGACAAGGTCTTCACACACTGGGCTGATGGGCTGGGAATGAGGATTGACTGGGTGCTCTCAGCTGACTGCTGGGGTGTCAACATCTGGCAGGAAATTGGGGTGGTCTGGTGCCCCTGGTTGGATCATTGGGGGGTGCTAGGGCAGGGGAAGTTTGGGGGCAGTGGGGAAGGGCCTGGATATTGGCAGCTCAATTGTACTTTACTGAGAGATGATGACTTGTGGGGGAAATGGGAGAGAGAAGTGGTGGCCAGCATGGCAAGATGGAAGGAGGAGGGGGCAATAGTGGGGCTCCAGTGGGTGAAGCTGAAGGAGGTGGCGAGGATGTACTGGAGTGAGGCAGGGAGACAGAGGGGAAGGCTTCAGCAGATGAAGGAGAAGTGGGCATCCCATCGGATGGAGCAACTCCTATGGGAGTGGTTGGAGCTGAGGAAGTATAGGAGAGAGGAGAAGGAGGAGGACTGGCGGGAGGCATGAGTGAGGAGAGAGATTGAAGAACTGAAAGGAGTCTGGAGGATGGAGGAGGAGAGCCGAGTGTAGGGCATGGTGGCAAGGCTTAGGTGGCAAGAGCTGGAGGAAGGAGAGAGGCCAACCAAGTATCTCTCCCAATTGCTGAGGGCAAGGAGAGTGAGACAAAGGTGGGAGGGGATCATCAGAGAGAATGGTTGTCTGGTGACAGGGGACCAGGGGATCCTTGGGGAGCTTAAGGGTTGTTGGGGGAAGTTGTGGAGTGAGGAGCAGATGGTGAGGCTATTGCTGAATGCTTAAAGGACTGGTACCCCCCAGTGGTGGAGGGGCTTGGGGAGCTGGTGAAACCAGTGAGAGAGGAGGAGATTCTGCAGGTTCTGGTGGCTACCAAGCCAGGGACAGCCCCTGGGGAGGATGGGCTGCCATGGGACTTCTGGAAGAAAATGGTGAAGGTGGAGGAGGTGCATCAGGAAATGAGAGATATGTGTGATGAGGTGATTGAGTCTGGGTCTTGGCTGGGCAGTCAAAAGTTGGGGTTGGTGGCACTCCTCTACAAGGATAAGGGGCAGAGAGAGGACTGGAAGAATTGGTGGCCAATCATGCTCCTGGATATGGACAGAATGTTGGTCATGAAGGTGCTGGTGGCTAGGCTGCAGGGGGTGGCCCAACAGATCTTGGGGGAGGAGCAGCAAGACTTTGTTGGGGGATGGCTGATTAGAGATGGCACGGCATGGGTGCATGGTGTTATTGAGGGGGCACGAGCTGCAGGAGTGGATGGCAGATTGGTTTTCTTGGACCAGGAGAAGGTGTATGATAGGGTGCAACAAGTTTGGCTGCGAAAGGTGCTGGAGAGAATTGGGATTCCTGAGCTGCTGGGAAATGCAATTGTCCACCTTCTGGAGGAGAGTCAGGTGGTGATCATGGTGAATGGTCACAGGGGAGTGGCCTTCCCCCTTGGGTGGGGAGTTCCCCAGGGAGACCCCCTGTCCCACATTCTGTATGCTCTGTCCCTGGAGCATTTGCTGGATAGAGTCAGGAGGAGAGTGGAAGGCCTGACAGTACTAGGAGTGAACTGGAAAGTGGGGGCCTTTGCTGATGATATGGTGGTGGGCCTGGGCACCATTGCAGATGTCGTGGAGCTTAAGGAGGCTGTAGGATGGTATGAGCAGTGTTCTGGGCAGAAGCTGAACTGGCATAAGTGTGAAACAATGGTCTTGGGGAATGGGCTGGTGAGAGGGGACATTATTGGAACAATTGTCCCTCCTGGGGAGGCAGTGCAGTACTTGGGGATTTTTCTCTCAGTGTATGGGTCAGTCCTTCCCAAGGCATGGTGGGAGGCCAGAGTGGGAATGTGGGAAGGGGTACTGGGGAGCTGGGGAGGGTGACACATCTTTCTGGCTGGCAGGGTTAATATTCTGAATGTGTACTGGATGCCGAAGCTGTGGTATTTGGTGTACCATCTGGACTTTTCTGCCTGGGTGGTCAAGAGGCTGCAGAAGCTGGTGAGAGAGTGGATTTGGGCTGGCTGCCGAAGTCAGATTAAGTGGGAAATCTTGGCAGCGCCAGTGGAGAGGGGGGGCCTGGGACTGGTGGACTTTCCGAAGCATCTGCACTGCTTAAGGGCCTGGTGGTTGAAGAGAGCAGCAGTGCTGAAAGGGGGTGGATGGGTCCCCCTGATGCAGAAGGTGTGGGAGGCGAGGTTTGCCCCCCGGGGGTCTTCTGGGGAC
>RQIL01002154.1:0-13455 GCA_003951145.1 Jimgerdemannia lactiflua
TTATTTAAGGTCAGGAGAGTTATATAGTTCAGTCTTAGTATTATTAGATCTAATATATAATATAACATACACAATTGACAATATCAAAATATAGAGTACTAGTGACTACTAAGATCAGACAATATAATAGTGTGATATCCAAATGATTAACCTAATCTATCAAGAATTATGCCAAAAGAAGTAATGATAACCTGAGCCAAAATAAAGATCACATTATTTAAAGAACCTACCCTCAGTCTCAAGAACTGGCACCAAAGAACAAGTACTCTATATACAATATCTTCCACCTACCACTCTAATCAGACCTCCTACTGCTCTACCCCTTTGCCAAGTCTCAAGACCATTGTCTTTGATACTATCAAGAAAGCTATCTGGTGCTCAGATACCTCAGACTATCTGAACTTCTATACTGAAGACCTTGGATATTTCATTAACTACTAGTACATCATGATCTAGCAGCTCAAAGATACCACTGATCAGATGACTCTCTGGTATAACTATGAAATTGGCCACTATCTCTACAATGAAACCCAAGAAGATGACTAAGAAGACCTTGTCACTGAACTATTAACTACCAGCTGACTTATCAAGAGAGCCCTCCATATTTACCAAATCTTTCACTATGTCCCCTGGACTATCACATACTTATAAGGAGTAACTGTTAGGAATATTGTCTGTCTTACCACTGAAGAAGCCAATTGGGTGGAATCTGAAGTAGCTGATTATATTGGAAGCAACCATATTGCTGTGGAAAGCCAACAAACTGAACCCACCTTGCCAGGTTTTCATACTACACCCCTCTGAGACAACTACTAAGGTCATCTCATGAGCCTTATAGAGATATTTAAAGGACTGCCCATTACTATTGAAGTATCTGCTGAAGCTACTCCAACTACTCACCATTCTGTCAGTCTTACTTCACACCATATTATCTAAGTACTGAATCAAGAAGCTCAAAAAGTCCCTGTCTTAGAGAAAGAGTCCCAAGAACTTCTAGACTCCACTCTCAAAACAGCCCCCTCTGACACTGAAACTGATGAGTCCTCAGAAGAAAAAGAAGAGCAATATAGAGTTTATCAGTCTTCTGTCTACATTCAAGCTGTTCAAGGATTAGAGAATGTCATTAAAGATAATTGGCCACCATTCTATTCCCTCACCTCTTGGCCAGTGCTTCCCCCTTTTGAAGAGTGGAATAATGAAGTCACAATCTGGCAAGATGATTTATTTGCCACTAACAAAGGGTACTATACCCTTTAAAGTACAGATCAGTATCTTTCTGTTGCTTACAAATACTCTTTCTCTACACAAGTGTGTTATAGTTTAACCCTATAACAGATAGCTGTCCCCAAACATTTGTTATCAGCAGTATAAGACCCTAACCCTCATGACATAACTGCTGGTACAATGTCCATCACCACCAGCAAGCCAATAGCATAGTATAACTCAAAACACTACATCTTGCTGCTGGTAAACCAATGACATAAATCACTGATCTGTCACCACTGACAAGCCAATAGTTTAACCACTGAAGCCCTCACCACTGGTAAGCCAATAGTATACTTAGTCTCATAATATAGCAGCTATACTATAGTTAGCCAAGATAGCAATAGCAACCAGATAACAACTATACATTCAACACAAGTAATCTAGCAATCACAATATATAAAATACTTCCAAAGAATAAGTGAATAAACCTCAGTTAATTGGCTTTTATCTGAACAATGAGAAGTCTAGTATAAGATAAACCAACTTAAGTTCTGAAAGATGAGAAGTCGAGTATAAGAACTTTGGGAAAAAACTCTAAGAGCCAAGAATAACTCTTATTTAAGGACCACCAACTGCCATTAGGAATTTGCCACCATGGACTGCCATAAACTTCAAGTCAGACAAGTTACTTTTGTCACTGCTAAGGAAGCCACCACCAAGTTAAAGGAATGACTGCCATTACAATATAGAAACCATCAAGAAAGCTACTAAGAAACCATTACCAAGAACCTGTCAATCCAGCTGTGCATTCAGACTATATATTTGGACAAGATCCTGTGCATTCGATATTTAAAATTCAAGAATAAGACCCAGGAAACCCAGTTAAGAAACTCAAGGATACCCACTGTATAGAATACAAGACTGTCAGGAAAGCCAGCACACTCACCATTCCAGAGACCTATTGTTCTTAAGTTAATAAGTCAGATGGACAAGCAAGCCATTGACCTTTATTTTCTTTATCCATACTGTACCACAAAGAGAATTACTAACTGATCAACTGACTATCACAAGCTCTGCATATTCAAGATATAAGTCTCCACATTAATCGACCTGCATATTTAAGCCAAGACCCAAGTAATTATCAGTAATCTGCTCTTCATTATGAAAAAACCTCCAATTGAGCTATCATCCACTGTATGAATTCCTGCTACTGATCATCAACCTCCCGACTTTTAACCTTTGATGAATATTTTGAATGATCTGATCATGTGACTACCAACCCGTAACCATCACAAACCTATCTCAATATATAGACCACACTTCACAAATGGCACATTGAGCTATATAAGAAGTATATAGTTATACAAATTGCATGCCACATTTTGGGGGCTTAACTGAGAATAGTTTTTTTTAAAGACTTGATCTTTTGGCTCAAGAATCCAGCAGCTATCTACATTGGAGACTCCAGGAGAACCTAGCCAGCAATAAGTTCAGGAACTACTCTCTTCAGCAGAACACTATTGTCAGGACAGCAGCCAAGACTTTGTTCAGAAATAGCAACCAGAGGACCAAATCAGAGGATAAAAGTGACCCAGATTATGGTTTGACCTCAAGAAAAAGAAGACAATTCAGAGGACAACCAGAACTCCTTCAGCTTCAAGACCTAGAAAAAGACCCCCCTGAAAAGTACCAGATCTGAATCTATAGGAAGAACTCAGACAGGAGTGACTACATTACTACAGTCATCAATTGAGCCACTCTCCTAGACTGAGTTTACTTCAAAACATCTAAAGGAGAGGAAGACTATCATCCATATAACCTAGAAGACAAGTTTAACCTATATTATTATATCAATAGCAACTCAGACTTCCAATAAGGCAAACCAGACCCCACTACTTCACAGCTTCAAGGAGCAGATGAATCCATCATCAGTTATATCAGTCCACTTGCATCACTAATTATCCAAGCTTCAGTACCCTGGTCTCTTACTCCCCACTACTACCTTCAAGAAATCAGATCTCCTATACAACTAAGACACCATCCTCTACTAGTATTCTCTATATATCAAGTACCTTCACCATCTTCTTCTTCACAAGGAATACTACTCCTGAACCAGACTCAGACTACAAGAATAGTGAAGATGAGCCAGATATGAGCTACCTCTAGAAGTTTCATAGAGCAGACAGTGAAGATATTGAGGAATTTATCAGAGAAATTGAGGTGCAAGCTGCCACCAAGCAATGGGATGCTCAAAGATAACTCAGAATCATAGAGTCACTCTTAAGAGGCCCAGCTCTGCAGAGATATAACCAAGCCAAGGTTATTGGAGGAGAGATTTATAGATAAGAATATATCAATCACCTTCAGAATACAGACTATCTCAAAAGGCATATATACTATCTACAAGAACTAGCTCTGCATGCAGTTCAATGGTCTCAAGCATCAACATGAAGCACAGGAGGCCTTAACCTATATGACTCAAGCACCCAATAAAACCCCAAAGAGTTTCTATCATCAGATCTAAGCACAGATGATCAAGGAAAACCTACAGCTGGTAGTTCAACTGGTGCTAGCCTCTACTATCTTCCTCAATGATCTATATCCAGAGCTCAGAAGGCAAGTTATCAGGATGGGTTACTAGAGCATCAAGCAGCAAGTTACTAGAGCACAAGAATATTGGGAAGCAGACTATAGCCCAGCCCAGCAAGAATACTGTAAGCTAGCTAGAGCTGAACCTCCAAGAATTTGAGGAACCACTACAGCAGAGCAGGAGAATGCATTCCTCAGAGCTTGGTTGGCCAATTATAAGAACAGATCCTTACCTTCAACTTCAGTCCAATTCAGTCAACAGCCACAGTAACAGCAGCAGCTACCAAGAGCTCAAGAGGACCTAATGACTATGCTCACCAAATAGATGAAAGACTTAGCCATTATAGTAGCATAGCTGAAGAATCAAGAAGGGAGATAATAAGATTACCATCATGATAACAGGCCAGACTACCAACAACAAGACAATAAGAGTTCTTCTCAGATGCCCTCAGCTATAACTGCAGGCTTGGCTACAACAGGTCTCTATGCCCCTATCTGTTTTTACTGTGGAAATCAAGGCTACATCCAAAGGTACTGCCCAAGGAAGCAAGCTACTCAGTCCAATGACAGAAATGTCAATCTTATTCAGATGGATAAAGAGATACAAGAAATGGAAGAAGAAGTAGCCTAGCTTTATGGTCAAGATGATATCTACCTGTACTATGAAGCCTTCCCATCCAAGGTGACTTGGGATGCTGCCCCAGCACAGACTAGAGGACGAGAAAGACCACTAAGGACCCCACTTATATCACTACCAGTAACAGTATCTACAGGCAAGCACCCAAGGCATAGCCATTCCTCCTTAGATACTCTCCAGGAAAACAACAAGTGAGTCAGAAGAGACACCCCTGAGCCTGAGGCTGGAACATCAAGAGTATCAAGGACTACTTCCTTGCCAGACCTCAAAGAGGATGAACATATGAGTATGGAGTCCTCAGCAGATGAGATGCCTACCAGAAATAAGAGATCTCACCCCCAAGGACCCAGATATTGAAGGAGTAGTAAATCTCATGCAGCAGCCTTTCTTTGGGACCAGATCTGTCAATAGAATACAGGCCTCACTATTGAGTAAGTCCTCAAGAATGCCTCAGAAGTTAGGCAAAAATTCCTAAAGAAAGCCAAGAAAGATACCAAGAGACTTCCTGTCCAAGGACCACATACATAAGAGCTCAGTACTATCTATGCAATGCATGAAAATCAGTGACAAGAATATCAATCCACAAGACTTGCAAGCAGAAAAGTATATGGAGAAAATACCTGAATTCTTATTGATACTGGAGCAGTAGTCTGTATCATTACCCAGAGAATATTGGAGAGAATTAGATGGGAAATTGATGAAGGAACCAAAGCAAGAGTCATCATAGCAGATGAATCAGCATCTACCCCCCTTGGGCTTGTATGAGACATCTCTATTCAAGTAGGGAAAGCCTGCCTCAATGTACCTCAAGCTGTCATAACCCCTGCAATCTCCTATGACCTGATCTTGGAAACAGATTGAATGTATTGAGTTGGAGCCAATGTAGACATCAAGAGGCAACTCCTAGTCTTCTCCTTCCATAGACAGAAGCATAAGGTGCCCATCGAGTCAAGAGAATCATCAAGAAAGGCAAATTCATCTCCAGAGACAGAATGGCAAGGACATAGCAATATATCCACCACTATCAAGGATGAAGACAAGAGTGAAGCAAATTTCCTACAAGAATTGAGAAGTGACTTTGATGCCCCTGGAGATCAAGACAGTGGGCCAGAAGAACTCTTTGTTGGAGTTATTGACATTGAAGGTCTAGCAGCAAGTATTGATAGAGCCAACAATGAAAGAGCAGCACTTGAGTTCACAGGACCATCCATATAACTACCACCCCCACTGATAGAAAACCGAATTTCATAAGCCTTCTGCCTAGGTATGTGCAGACACTTCAACTGCTTTTATTCACCAAGGGATGACTGCAATATCTGCTGAGTCCTGGATCTCAGAAAGGTTCTGATGCTAACAATTATTGATAAAGATGAATTGAAATGAGCACTAGCCCATAGCTGAGCTCAGCTCCCAACCCCAAAGACCTTCAAGAAGACTTATCAAGAATAGCAAAAGGTCCTCTCCTGCCAACTCATAGAGACTCTCACTATTGAAAGAGATAGCAATAGTTTCTATACTATCACCAGAGCCCTTTAGGTCATTCTGCTGACCTATAACAAGTATCAGAAGAGGTATCTCACCAGCAAGAAAGTCAAAGAGCAAAATGAAGGCTTTGTCAAGAAAGGACAATGTGATTGTAGGAAGACCTTTACCTGCTACTGGTACAAATATTGAAGTGTTCACCTTAATGAGAATATTTACAGAAGCTGAGTCAAGAGAAAGGACCCCACTCTGCAAGAACCTAGAATTTTCTGGGCCTGTCAGAAGTATAAGAAGATCAACCACGAAAGAGACTGCAAGGCTAAGAACAGGACTACCATTTGGGACCTACCTTTGGAAGTCCTCGCCATCATCCACTGGTATTGTTGCCCACATCAAGGAGAACAAGGAGTCAATCTTGCCTTCACCCTCATGGAAGCCTTGGACCCCCTTAGAAAGACTGGTTTCAACTATATGAGAAATCTGAAGACAGGAGCCCATTGACTATTCTTCAAGCCAGAACAAATGGAGTTCTCACCTGCAATTGCAGCAGCTGGAGCACCATTCCTCAAGACTCAGTCAGTTGTCCAAGTCAAGTTGCTCTCATCCCGAGCATAGCCCTCTCTCATACAAATGGAAGGATCAGTTGAATATAACCTCTGTCTCTCCTATCAGATAACAATTCAACCCAAAAGTACCAGGACCTTTAACCTTCAAATTGTACTTACTATACCACTAGGACTCTATGGACAACTAGCATCAAGATAATCCTTAGCAGCTGAAGGAATTACTATTGAAGGAAGAGTCATCGATCAGGACTACTGAGGTCCCCTGAAAGTCATTATTTACAATCATAGAAGAAATCATCAATACTTCAGCCCCCTGAAGGCCATCTGCCAGATCCTCTTCATCAAGACTTTACAGCCTACTATTCAAGAAGTAGAGCAGCTGGACAGCACTAAGAGAGAACAAGGAGGCTTCAGAAGTACCAACAGAGACCATCAGGTACCACTTATTGAGGTCCATATAATAAGAGTTGCCCAGTTCAGACGAATGAGACCCCACATCTGCCGCCTCATCTGAGCAAGAGAAGATATCATCTTGTAACCTTATCAGCAAAGAGACCTTAACATGCACCTCCCAGTAGAAGCCAACAACTTGATATTCAAGCCATCAATGGAGCTTCAAGAGAAGTATCACCTACTCTTGGCCAAGGAACAAATTCATGACCAGATGTTATCAATCCATATTCCTATCAGAAATATGGGCTTTGAGGTGATCACTATCTCCAAAAGAACAATACCTGGATATTTTGAACCACTGATAGACATCTATGAGGAAGAAGTCTATGAGTTTTTGAGAAATGACAAGCTCTCTCTGGTGAGATTGATGGTACCAAAGAGGAAGACTCAGAGAACTCAGCAATCAAAGTTGTTAACATTGAGACAACTCTAACCAAGGACCAGCAATAACAGATATAAGAGCTAATAGAAGAGTATAAGGATATATTTACTACTACATATAATAACTTCCCACCATACTAATACAGAGAGCACCCTATACATACTGAAGATGTGAAACTAATCTGACAATGCCCCTACTGAATACCACACTACCTGATCAAATTCAAACAACATCACATAGACAAAATGCTATAGAACAGAGTTATCAGACCTTCATCAAGCCTCTGGGCTTCACTAGCAATCATTGTATCAAAGAAAGAGGGATGGAGATTAGTTGTGGACTTCAGAAAACTCAACAAAGTCACTACAGAAGATGTCTACTTACTGCCAAGAATCGATGACCTTCTCAATGTCCTTGGAAAAGTCAAGTACATGACTACCACAGACCAGTTTCAAGGATTTCAAGTAATCCTCATTGCTAAGGAAGACATCTGCAAGATGGCCTTTATCACCAGATGAGGATAGTATAAATATCTCCAAATACCATTTGGACTCTGCAATATACCAGCCTCATTCCAATGAATGATGAATCATGTCTACTGGGACCTCATCAGAAGAAATGTGCTAGTCTATATAGATAATGTAATCATCTATTCAGAGACATTCAAGTAACATTTGCAAGACCTCTATAAAGTATTCAATACTATCCAAAGCTCAGGAGTCAGACTCAATACCAAGAAGTGCTTCTTTGAAAAACACCAAGTCAAATATCTGGAATATGTTGTCTCAGCTCAAGGCATGCATACTGATCCTTGCAAGGTAGAGAAAGTCAAGAACTAACCAACCCCACCTCAGCAAAGGAGACCCTATCTTTTCTCATGTTAGTATCCTACTATCGGTAATTTATCTTAAGATTCTCAGACAAGACAGCACCCCTCAGAGATATCTCCAAGAAGGACCAACTATTCTACTGGAAGAAAGACCAGCAAAAGTTATTCAATCTACTCAAGAAGGCCCTCACTGAAGCCCCTGTTCTGGTATAACCAAATTTCAACAAACTCTTTATCCTGGCAACTAATGCCTCAGCTCTAGGACTTGGATCAATCCTGTCTTAGCAAGATGACCACAAGAGAGAGTATGTTATTGAATATGCTAGCAAGGCCACAAATTAATCAAAGACAAACTATAGAGCCACTAAGTTGGAATGCCTAGCAGTAGTATGGGCAGTAGACCACTTCCACCACTTCTCTTAGGAAAGAGATTTGCCCTCATCACAGATCATTAAGCTCTATAATGGTTATTCAAGAAGCCAGAGCTCTCAGGAATCTTTGCAAGATGGATCATATCCTTATAAGAATACCAGTTCACTATTGTCTATAAGAAAGGTGCCAAGAACTCCAATGTCGATACTCTGTTAAGAATCCCCTGAACTCAATCAGAAGGGAAAGAGCCCCCATGAGAGAAGGCTGCTTTCTGCCCACCCAAATGAACTAAGAATTATACCTCACCCTCACCTGGAGCCTGCACTATAGGAGCTTCAAGAAAGGAATTCAGCCTGCCCATAAGCTATTTATCCAAAAGAACCTCAAGAAATTTCAAGAAGGTGATGGTAAACTTTGGAGAGTAGAAGGAGATCAATACACCTGAGTTCCAAGAAAAGACAAAGTACCAAAAATCCTGATAACAAATTATGACCAGAATGCACATTGAGGAATTGGAGCCACTATTACAAGAATCAAGAAACAATACTGGTGGTCCAAAATGAGGAAACAAATTTCAATCCACATTCAACAATGTGATACCTATCAAAGATACCAATAGAAACCTACTGACAGAGCACTGTTAATGTCAATCATAGTACCAGCTGGAGTCTTTCAAAGACTGGGAATAGATATCATTAGACTCTTATCAATAACTAGCTAAGGAAGATGCTATATTCTCACCATCAAAGACCATCTGACAAAATGGCCTGAAGCCTTTGCCATTGAGACTGCTGATACTCAGACAATTATCAGAATCCTGTATGATGAAGTCTTCAGCCACCATGGTATCTCTAAGAAAATCATCACAGACTAAGGCTGTGAGTTTGTCAACAAATCCATGAAGACCTTTGCAAGTAACTTCAAGATCAAGCTATGACTAACAATAGCTTACTATCTCTAGGTGAATGAACTTACTAAATGAATGAATCAGACCATCAAATGAGGTCTTAGCAGGACCAGAGATCAACTAAACTGAGACATTTACCTGCCAGCAATCTTATTCAGCATCTGTACCTCTAAGGTCACTACTACTCAGCAGACCCCTTTCTATCTGATGTATGGCCGAGAAGCACAAGATCCTGAGGAATCAATCTAACTGGATTTGATGAAACAAGTCACAGAAGAAAATCACCTGGTTATACAAAGTATACCAATAAGTACAAGGATTCATCACTCAAGTTCAGGAATGATAAAAGAAGTACTATGATTACAAGGCTGATTTGGAGCCCCTGCTTATCAGACAGTAAGTTCTGGTATACTATACTATCATAGAAGGAAACTGGAGCACCAAGCTCGAACCAAAATGGAAAGGATCTTATTTTATTCACTAAGCCTTCATGAACCATACCTACTAACTCAAGACCATGGATAGAGTTTTACTTAAGACCAAGATATACCACAACTGTATCAGACCCTACTATCTAGTAGAGAAAAAACATATTGCCCAATCCCTATATTGACTTTCTTGAATTATCAATGACATACAGCAATAATCAGTATCTTAAGCATCAGAAGTTTACCTTGGGACCCCGGAATCAGCAGGATATCTAGTGAACTAAAGAATATTGAAATGAAGCTACTAGCTGGGATTGAACCCCTCCCAGATAGTTAGTCCAGTAATAGGTCCTCTGCCCTATATAAGAATGGCCAGTCCACACCAATATGCCAACAAACTCTTCCTGGAGAAATTCAAGACCCCATGACCTCTGTGTAACCTCACCACTGAGGACAGCTCTAATTTTGCAAGGAGCAGATGTGACATGCACAATCAACAATATTAGAATATAGAGTACTGGTGACTACTAAGATTAGATGACACAATGGTGTGATATCCAAATAATTAACCTAATTTATCAAGGATCATACCAAAAGGAGCAATGATAACCCAAGCTAAAATGAAGACCATGTTATTTAAAGGACCTACCCTTAGCCTCAAGAACTGGCACCAAAGAACAGTACTTTATATACAATGCCTCCCACCAACTACTCCAACCAGACCTCCCACCACTCTACCCTTTTGCCAAGTCTCAAGACTATTGTCTTTGATGCCATCAAGAAGGCTATCTGGCACCCAGATACCTCAGACCATCTGAATTTCTATACCAAAGACCTTGGACACTACATTAACTACTAGTACATCATGACCCAGTAGCTCAAGAATATTACTGATCAGATGACCCTCTGGCATAACTATGAAATTGGCCACGCCTTTGCAATGAAACCCAAGAAGATGACTGAGAAGATCTTATCACTGAACTGTTAACTACTAGCCAGCTTATCAAGAGAGTCCTCTATGTCTATCAAATCTTTCACCATATCCTCTGGGCCATCACACACTTACAAGAAGTAACTGCCAGAAATATCATCCACCTTATCACTGAAGAAGCCAATTGGGTGAAATCTGAAGTAGCCAATTATATTGAAAGCAACCATGTCACTGTGGGAAGCCAATAAACCAAACCCACCTTGCCAGGTTTTTACACTACATCCCTCTGAGACAACTACCAAGATCACCTTATGAGTCTTATGGAGATATTTGAAGGACTGTCCATTACTATTAAAGTATCTGCTGAAGCTATCCTGACTACCCACCATTCTGTCAGCCTTACTTCACACTATATTATCTGGATTCCAAATCAAGAAGAAGCTCAAGAAGTTTCTGTCTTAGAGGAAGAGTCCCAAGAACTTCCAGATCCCACTCCCAAAGTAGCCCCCTCTGACATTGAAACTGATGAGTCCTCAGAAGAAGAAGAAGAGCAATACAGAGTTTATCAGTCTTCTGTCCACATTCAAGCTGTTCAAGGATTAGAGAATGTCATTGAAGATGATTGGCCACCATTCTATCCTCTCACCTCTTGGCCAGTACTTCTCTCTTTTAAAGAGTGGAATAATGAAGTCACAATCCAGCAAGATGATTTGTTTGCTACTAACAAAGAGTACTATACTCTTTAAAGTACAGATCAGCACCTTCCTGTTGCTTAAAAATACCCCTCCCACACACAAGTGTGTTATTGTTTAACTCCATAATAGATAGCTGCCCCCAAATATTTCTTGTCAGTGGCACAAGACCCTAACCCTCATGACATAACTGCTGGTATAATGTCCATTGCTGCTGGTAAGCCAATAGCATAGCATAACTCAAAACACTATATCTTGCCACTGGCAAACCAATGATATAAATTGCTGATCTGTCGCCACTGGCAAGCCAATAGTTTAACCACTAAAGCCCTCACTACTGGCAAGCCAATAGCATACTTAGCCTTGTAATATAGCAGCTTCACTATAGTTAGCCAAGGTAGCAATAGTAACCAGATAGCAACTGTATGTTCAACATGAGTGATCTAGCAACTACAATATATAAAATACCCCTAAAGATCAAGTAAATAAACCTCAGTCAATTGGCTTTTATCTGAACAACAAGAAGTCTAGTGTAAGATAAACTAACTTAAGTTCTAAAAGATGAGAAGTTGAGTGTAAGAACTTTGGAAAAAGACTCCAAGAGCCAAGAATAACTGTTGTTCAAGGACTGCTGACCACTATTAGGAATTTACCACCATGGACTGCCGCAAACTTCAAGTCAGACAAGTTACTTTTATCATCACTAAGGAAGCTGCCACCAAGTTAAAGGAATGACTGTCATTACAATATAGAAACCATTAAGAAAGCCACTAGGAAACTATCACTGATAACCCATCAACTTAGCCATGCATTCAGATCACACATTTGGACAAGATTCTGTATATTTGACATTTAAGATTCAAGAACAAGACCCAGAAAACCCAGTCAAGAAACCCAAGGATATCCACTATGTAGAATACAAGACCATCAGGAAAGCCAGCACACTTGCCATTCCAGAGACCTGTCATTCTCAAGTTAACAAGTCAGACAGATGAGTGAGCTATCAATCTCCATTTTCTTTACCCATACTGTACCATAAAGAGAATTACTGACTAATCAACTGATCATCACAAGCTCTACATATTTAAGATATACATAAGTCTCCATATTAATTGACTCACATATTCAAGCCAAGACTCAAGTAATCGTTAGTAATCTGTCCTTTATTACAAAACAACCTCTGATTGAGCCATTGTCTATTATAAATTCCTACTACCAATTATCAACCTTCTGACTTTTGACCTTCAACAAACATTTCAAATGATCCAATCACATAACCACTAACCCATAACTATTGCAAACTCATCTCAATATATAGACCATACTTCACAAGTGGCACAATGAGCCATATAAGAAGCATATAATTATACAAATTATATGCTATAATAGATATACTCTCCTAATCTTATATAACTAGTAATTTAGCCCTAATAATCTTCAAAGTCTGGTCTATATATTATTTATATAAGGATATAAAATATTACCCTTATATAGCTAGGATAATATGTAGAATTACTAATTCTCTCTATAGTCTAAGAACAATAGAAGAGTAGTACTCAGGATAGAGGAGACTGGTGGGGAATACTGGTGACACCTGGGGGGGTTTGGGTTGAATCATTGGATTCTGGGTACTTATAGTAATGTACTGGTAATGGGTTTTTGAAGGAGATCACTGGATGGGAGTTAGTGCTCTTATAGAAAGATGGAAGGAATTGATGAGAGAGATTGTCCAGGGCTGGTGGTATCAGAGAAGGTGAAATGGAGAGGCCATATCCAAATGAGTGGTTGAGATAATCCAGGTGAGTCAGGAGAGACTGGTACTAAGTGATATTGGAGTGTATTGGAAGGAAAGAAAAGAGTAGAATAGTCTGAAGAAGATAGCATCAGATAGTCAGAAGAACAATAGCAAATTGAGAAAGAAATAGATAGAAACTATATGAATAACTAATACTATGAGTAAATAAAGCCTCAGGTCCAAAAA
>RQIL01002165.1:0-13448 GCA_003951145.1 Jimgerdemannia lactiflua
TTTTACTGGGATCAAGTCCCCGCGGATTTTTATTGGAAGGGAACCTAGACTATATAGGCCAAAACCCTCCCCCACTCCCTCCCTGAGTGCTAACCCTCCATTAACCTAGGCTATTAAATTGTCCAGCAGTCCCACCACTCTGGCTATGCAAGGGCAGTGTTTCATACCCCCATCCCAACAATATATAGCCCAGATTCATCAGCCCACCAGGGCTGGATCATCATTTACACACAAGAGCACACCTACATGTCAAAATCTAATAGTGCTAGAACTGAATAACAACTAGTCCCCCAAACTCCAACTGAAAGTTCAAGGCAAAATAAAAACCCCCCAACTAGCTAACAGTTGACAAGGACTAATATACAGAACCCCCCATCAAAGAACTTACATGGGGGATAGGGGGAGACCCCTATCCCCCTCCCTGAGCCTGCGGGCCTTAATCGTGTCACTGTGTCAGCTCCTGGTTCCAGTTGGGTATAGCCAGAAAAGGAAGGCCCCACTCCCCAATCCTGTGGGCCTCAATTGCATCACTGCATCAGCTCCCAGTTCCAGTCAGGTACAACCCTACCCCCTGCTAACCAATCAGAAGGCCCTGCCAAATCAGCACCTGCCACACCCTGACAGCCATCACCAGCCTGGCACCTGACTGGTCCACCATTATCACCCTTCTGCCTATATGTGATGGCCATCTTCTCTCCCACCCAACTCCACCCAGAAAGCAGTCACCTATGCCAGAACCGCCATTGCCAGGAAGCTCACCAAGACTCAGAGGGCCCCACCACAGGCACTGACAACCTGCAGTTAACCTATACTGGCACTTAATGCCCATGGTCAGCTGACTCCCTACATAGCCCATAATACACCGAGATGACATCTTGTTGATGATGACAAAGGAAGAAAAGCACTGCACCAAGACGGGTACACCCGAGATGCAGCCAGAGGTATCAGAACTGTGAAAAAGTGGAGAAAACACTGATCCAACACCGAAAGAGGGGCAATTCATCACCATTGCCTTCCTCCCACTGCCCTGCAACAGGTACAGCAAACTTCACTGAGGTAGAGGGGGTTGTGAGATGGGGAAAGGGGACTCAGCTGGTTGCCTACCAAACCTTGTGACCAGAATGATAGTGGAGAAATGGGCACTGGAGGAGGAACATCTGGTGGAGGCTCTGTCAAGGGGGATTACAGTGGGTGAGGTTGTGATACCAATGTCAAGGTGCTTGTACTGGGACCCTAGGGTGGTGCACCTGGTGGTTAAGGGGGTACCTATGGTGTCAGTGGAGGAGACAAGGGGTAGGGTCAGTGAGGTGATGAAGGAGTATGGGGATATCATTGATATTGGCATTCAGATATTGGAGGGAATAATGCTCAGGAGAGGATATATGGAGATGAGACTGAGGGTGGCTGGGAGGGGGGCAACAGGGAAGGTGAGTGACTGACCGAGTGCTTTGAAGTGTGGCCCAGTAGTGTGCAAGGTGTCAAGGGAGAGGGGGACTGAGGAGGAGGAAGAAGATTTACTAATGGCATTATAGGAGTTGGAAGGGGCTACGGAGCAGAGGGTGAAGGCCTGGGAGGTATTTGAGGATATGACAGTAGTGGAGAAGATTGATGGCAGAAAGGTGTGAGTGGACAAGAAGGCTTGGGAGAGGGAGCAGGGGAGGTGGTTGCAGAAAGATCTACTGGCAAGCTTTAAGGAGAAGAAGGGCATGGGGATGGTGCCTTCACCAGGGTTTACTGGCAGCCTAGAGAGCATACAGCATGCCCCCATGGCAGAAAAGGATTGTTGGAGAGGGTGAGCTGGGATACTTCATTGATTTGGATGAGGAGGGAGGAGACCGGGCTGATACAGGTCAGTATTCTGGTGCAAGAGACTGAGAGGGATGATGTAGTGATGAGGGGGACACAGTATGTGAGTTTTGGTATTCTAGATGTCATACTTGGAGAATTGGTGGTTAGGGTGGAGGGAGAGCACTCTGGTGTAGTTGAGGGAGGGAATACTGATGGTGATAGTGAGCTCAGGGAGAATAAGAGGCCCATGACCCCAGGTGTTGGTCTTATTGGAGGGGCAGGGTGGCTGCTGGCCACTCTCAATGATCTGGCAGTGGATGAACTTATGGAGGTAGATTTCCATATCCTGGGGGAGGACATAGTGGCAGAGCATCCTGGTGGGTGAGGGAGTGGTGGATAAACTATTGACAGAGGTAATGGTGATCTTGCTGGCAGAGGAGAGATACAAGATGGATTTGAAGAGAGAAGCCAAGTTGAGGTAGGCAGCAGGGTGGGTGATGGAAGACTATTGGGTAACAAAGGATGGGGCTGAATTGTGGCAGTCAGTCTGCAAGGACTACAAGGAAGAAGTGGAGGAGAAAGATGATGGGGATGCTCAAGAGGTTGTGGCTGAGTTGGAAAGGAATGAGATTGAGGAAAACAAGGTGGAGGTGAAGCATCTCTTGGATCTGTCTAGGATGGACATCAAGCTGGAAGTCTGAAGGGGCTGGGAAAGCAGCACTATCTACAAACATTCTTCCCTATAAATAGTATAACTAACATTTTGTCTCTGAATATCAATGGACTGAGGGATGTAAGGCAATGTCAGAATATGTTTGAATGGCTACAGGGCTTAGAGGCAGATCTCTATCTGCTGCAGGATGTGAGATATGATGAAGAGGAGGACAGGCTGAATTGGACTAAGGAATGGGGTGGGGTGGCTGAATGGTGTGAAAATGTTGGGATCTTGATTCACAGGGAGAAAGGAGAACTGGTGGGCATTGGGGGCTGGAGTGACTGTCTTGTTTGGAGAATGTTAAGGAGGCTGGGGTGGGGCCCGATAGTGGTTGGATTATGTTACTCTCCAGCAGTCTGGAGTGAGAGGGTGTACTGGCTGGAAGGGCTGCTGGAGGAGGGGTTTTTGATGGAAGCAGGGGTAGATATCCTGGGTGGGGATTTCAATATGGTATGAGATACCACTCTGGATCAGTCTGATGGAGGAGCTGGAGTAGTTGGTCACAGTGGTGGGCTGGCAGATGGGAGGAGATTGAGAGGCTGAGTGCTCTGGGTGATGTGGGGAGGGCTAAGTGAAGAGTGGATAAGGTTTTCACCGATTGGGTTGATGGACTTTGAATAAGGATCGATTGGGTGCTCTCAGCTGACTGCTGGGGAGAAGATGTTTAGTGAGAACTTGGGGTAATCTGGTGCCTCCGGTCAGACCATTGGGGGGTGCTAGGGCAGAGGAACTTTGTGGGGAGTGGGGAGGGGGCTGGACATTGGCAGCTCAACTGTGCCCTGCTGGTGGAGGGGGATCTGTGAGAGAGATGGGAGGGGGAGGTGGTGTCTAGTGTGACTAGATGGAGGGAAGAGGGGACTCCAGTGGGGCTCCAGTGGGTGAAGCTGAAGAAAGCAACAAGGATGTTCTGGGGTGAGGCTGGGAAGCAGAGTGGACAACTTCAGTGAAAGAAAGGGATGTGGGCATCCTGTTGGATAAAACAGCTATTATGGCAGTAGTTAGAGTTGAAGGGACAAGGGGGAGAGGAGGAGGAGGGGAATTGTGGGTGGCATGAGTAAGGATGGAGATTGAGGAGCTGGAGGGTATCTGGAGGATGGAGGAAGAGAGCCATGTGCAGAGCATGATGGCAAGGCTTAGGTGGCAGGGGCTGGAGGAAGGAGAGAGGCTGACCAAGTACCTCTCTTGGTTGCTGAGGGTGAAGAGAGTAAAGCAGAGGTGGGAGGGGAATATCAGAGGAGATGGATGCTTGGTGACTGGGGTTCAGGGGATTCTCAGAGAGCTTAAGAATAATTGGGGGAAGTTGTGGAGTGAGGAGGAGGATTGAGCAGACAGTGAGGCCATCGTGAAATGCTTGGAGGATTGGTACACCCCAGAGGTGGAGGGGCTTGGGAAACTGATGAGACTGGTGTGAGAGGAGGAGATTCTGCACAACCTAGCAGTTACTAAGTTGGGGACTGCCCCTGGAGAGGATGGGCTGCTATGGGACTTCTGGAAGAAGATGGTGAAGGTAGATGAGGTACACCAGGAGATGAGGGATATGTGTGATGAGGTGATTGAGTTTGGGGCCTGGCTGGGTGGTCAGAAGTTGGAGTTGGTGGCACTTCTATACAAGGACAAGGGGCAGAGGGAGGACTGGAAGAACTGGTGGCCAATAATGCTTCTTGATATGGACAGAAAGTTGGTCACAAAAGGGTTGGTAGCAAGACTGCAAGTGGTGGCACAGCAGGTCCTGGGAGAAGAGCAGAGAGGATTTGTTGAGGGAAGGTTGATCAGAAATGGTATAGCTTGGGTGCATGGGGTTATTGAAGGGGCAAGGGCTGCAGGAGTTGATGGCAGGCTGGTTTTCTTGGACCAAGAGAATGCTTATGATAGGGTACAGTGAGTCTGGCTGGGGAAGGTCCTGGAGAGGATTGAGATACCAGAGGGGCTGGGGAATGTGATTTTCCACCTTTTGGAAGATAGTCAGGCAGCAATTATAGTGAATGGACACAGGGGTGCTACCTTCTCCCTTGGGCATAGGGTTCTCCAGGGAGACCCCCTGTTACCTATTCTGTATGCTCTGTCCTTGGAGCCATTGTTGGACAGAGTTAGGAGGAGAGTTGAATGGCTAATGGTTCTAGGTGTGAATTGGAAAGGTGGGGGCCTTTGTGGATGATATGGTGGTGGGCCTGGGTATTATTGCAGATGTGGTGGAGCTTAAGGAAGCTGTAGGATGGTATGTACAGTGCTCTGGGCAGAAGTTGAACTAGCACAAGTGTGAAACAATGGTCTTGGGAAATGGTTTGATTGGAGGGGACATATTGGAACAATCATCTGCCCTGGGGAGACAGTGTGGTTCCTGGGGATCTTTCTCTAAATATATGGGTCAGTCATGCCTAAGGCCTGGTGGGAGGCCAAGGTGGGAGTGTGGGGAGAAGTGCTGAGGAGCTGGGGAGGGCAACATCTCTTTGGCTGGTAGGGTGACTATTCTGAATTTTAACTAGATGCCGAAGCTATGGTATTTGGCATACCATTTGGACTCCCTGTCATGGGTGGTCAAGAGGCTGCCGAAGCTGGCAAGAGAGTGGATTTGGGCAGGCTGTAAAAGTCAAATTAAGTGGGAGGTCTTGGCAATGCCAGTAGAGAGGGGGGGCCTGGGCCTAGAGGATTTCCCAAATTGTCTGCACTGCCTTCTTGTCTGGTGATTGAGGAGAGCAGCAATGCTGAAAGGGGGTGGATGGGTCCCACTGATACAGAAGGTGTGGGAGGTGAGGTTTGCCCCCTTGGGGTCTTCTAGAGACCTTTTGACATTGGTAGAGGGGAGAGGGAGTAGAAAACTCTGGTATAGGGGGTTCTTGTGAGGGGTGGCTGAGGGGGCACATAGATTTAGCATTAGGTGGGAGGGCCATACTGTGGCAGCGCAGCAGGGGGAAGAAGGGTTGCAGTGGCATAGGCTGCTACTGGGTGGGGTGCCAGCAATGGACTTTTATTTGGAAGGTGGGGTGGAAAGTTAGGGTGGCATAGGACAGGATCTTTGGCTAGAGAGATGGCAGAGAGTGGGTATAGGAGAGGAGTGGGACTGAAGAGGACTGCGGACCCTGAGTATGGAGATAAAGAAGTGGCTACTCCCCAAGTTTTGGGTATTGTGGTGGAGGGTGCTGAGGCGAAATGTGATGTTGAACATTAGGTCAGGTAATTTGATTCCAGGTAGAGCCTTTGAGTGTGAGGAGTGCCATAGAGTAGGGCAGGAGGGTGGGGTGGTGCAGACACCAGAACATTGGCTTGGAGAGTGTGAGGTCCTGTATGGGTTCTGGGAGTGTGGGAGGTAGATTGGGTGAGTGCTACTGGAGTCATGGGGAAGGTCGCTGAGAGGTGTTAAAGAAGAGGATGCTGGGGGGTGTTGGTGATGAATGGCTCATCCTGGGGTGGACTTTGGTGATATGGGTAGGGCTTATGGGTCACTGGTAGGTGGTATTTGAGGAGGGCAGACTGATGTCAAATGAGGAGAAGACAAGATGGAAGGTATTACTAGTTGACTTCAGGGTAGCAGAAAGGGTGGGGCCCACAGGGAATGCACAATTAAGTCGCTAATGTCCAGGCCCATCTCCACTTCCCCCAAATGTCCCCTGCCCCACCACCCCCCAGTGGTCCGACCAGGGGCACCACACAACCTCCAATTCCTTCCAGACATCCATCCCCCAATACTCAGCCAATCAATCCGCATTCCAAGTCCATGAACCCAGTGGGTAAAGACTGCCTGATTCCCCCACTTCTGGTGCCCCGCATCTCCCAGAGCACTCAATCTTTCCAGCTCCTCCCATCTATCCAGCCCCCCACTTCTACCCATCCCATCCAGTCCACCATCTGAGCCGTCCACTGTAGCATCTCTAACCATATTGAAGTCTCCACCCAGAATGTCGATTCCAGCCTCCACCAATGATCCAGTGTCTAGCAAATCTTCTATCCAAGTTAGTCTCACTCCTCTTTCAGCTGGACAGTAATAAGAGCCCACCACTACTGGCCCCCACCCTGGTCTCACCCATGTCCCCCATAGTAAGCGATCACTCCACCCCCCAATGTCTTGCAGGTCCCCTTTGCCTTTCCTTATCAGAATCCCCACCTTTCCTCTCCACTCCACTGCCCCTCCCCATTCCTTTGACCAATTAAGCTTGTCCACCTCATCCTCACATCTCACGTCCTGTAGTAAAAAGGCATCCGCTCAGGAAACCTTAAGCCAAGCAAAAATATTTCAATGTCTTCCTGAACCCCTAAGCCCATTGACATTTAGTGAAAGAATGTTGGTTGTACTGTTCATTTTTAAATATACGTAATGCAGACCCACTCTAGATCTCCATATCCTGATCTATCCAAGACAAATCCAGGTCCCTCTCAGCTTCCAGCTCCAACCTCTCCTTAGCCTCCAATGCCCCCAAAATCTCCTGAACATCCTCTGTATCCTTCTCCTCCATCATTGAGTGATAATCTGCGCATGCCTCCTCCCACATTCCCAATCCATTCCCAGCATTCCACCCCTCAACTATCATCCGCCATGCCTCTACTTTTATCTCTGCCTCTCTAACGGGATCCACCTCATAACCCTCATCCTCTAGCATGCTGCCAAGTGCATCATCGTCAACTTTCCCACCATGCCCACTCCACACAAAATGTCCAACCAATCCTTCTCACTCATCAGTTGGAAGTCAATACCCCCCAGCTCTCCATTCGCCAACTCTGTCATCAGCCTGTGCAACCAGGGCCCCTCCCCCACATGCTCTCCTCCTGGGGTCATTGCTCTCTTCCCTACCATCTGAACTCTATCCAGACTGGCACCTGCCTCTTCGTCCCACTCCTCATTGGATGCATCTACCAGACTTTCACCAGACACCCCTACCACTTGGCCCCCCTGAGCCAGTTCTGGGACACCAAATCAGACATTCTTCACTCCCTTCATCACCACATCCTCCACCTTGTTTTCCTCACCTCCAGTGGCCCCTGCCAGTCTCTCATTCTCCTTGTTTCCATCTGCTCTGCTCTCCGGCCTCCAGTCATCAAAGAAGATCTCCTCTTCAGTATCCACCCTCCTCTTCTGGGGTGCATATTCAGAGGACATAGACCCCTCAGACCCCTTCTGCCCCCCCATCCCCCTGATGGACATTCCTTCTCCTTCTTTTTTTCCACCTGCCCCCATCCTCACGAGGAGTTCCTGTTGCTGCTTCCTTCCCTGAGCCCTTTCCCATTTCAGCTTATCAATTCAAATCTCCTTTCCATTAATTTCCACCATCATCGTAGCCTTTTCGAAGGCTTGCCAAGCTTTCTCCCTCTGCTCCACCACTCCTTCCAACTCCCAAAGTGCTATCAGCAGGTCCTCCTCCTCCTCCTCTGAGCCCTTAACCCTAGATACCTTGCACTCAAAGAGTTCCCACTTCAGCACTCTGGGCCAATCACTCCCTTTTCCTGTCGCCTCCTTTCCAGCAACTCTCAGCCACACCTCTATGTCTCTAGTGTGTAATGTCATCCCTTCCCACATCTGAAACCCAATATCCACCACTTTACTATAATCTCACATCCCCCTTCCAACTCTTTCCTTTGTCTCCTCCATCAACACTGTTGGGACTCCCTTGACCACCAGATGCACCACTCTCGGATCCCAATGCAGGCACCTCATCATTGGGACCATGACTTCACCAATTTGCATCCTCTGAGCCACTGCTGCCACTACTTGTTCCTCCTTGACACATCCAACTTCCACTCCTTCCAGGCCCTTCAAACATGTCACGGAAGCCACATCCTTCAGCTGCTTGCCCAGAAGCACCAGTACTGCCCTGGCTGTTACTGACAGCCCTCAGAAGCTCATCGTGACTGCGAATTCTGAAATAGACATCTTGAGCAACGGTACCACCACCAGCCCCATTACACCATCAGCCAGGTCCCCCTTTTGTGTCCCCGACATCCCTCAGCTGCCCCTTGGTTCAATCAGCAGTCACATCTCCTTTTTTTTCCAGATTGCCAGTCCCGCTGTTATCAGCAGTCACTCCACTCCCCCCAGCCCCTCCCTTCACCACTATGCCCGGCCCAGCTCCTCCACTCCCACTCAGCTTCCCCTTCAATCTGCCAACCTTCTGCCATCCATCGCCATCTCCTCCTGCCCCACTCTTCACTGCTGCCTTGAAGATCACTAGTCCCTTGCCACTCCCCTCTCCTTCCTCTCCTCGCCTGCCATCAGCTTCCCTTCCACCAGTCGCCTTCCCGAAAGATCCCATCTCAAGCCCATACCCTTCTTTTCCTTGCTGCCACCTGAACGCCACACCAGTGTCAGACCCAGTATGCCAACCAGGAGGTTGAATTGCTGCCATGTTGATAGTCATTTTCTTCAATAAACTGCTCAAGGTTTGTGCAAAAGATTTGTGTAATGTGAGTGGTAGTGGAAGAAGGTGACTCTGTAGTGGTGGTCTCATTGCCCAAGAAGTTGATCTCAGAATTTGCAGTCACAGTAAGCTTCTGGAGCTTGGCGGTGATGGCAAAGATAGTCTTGGGGCTGCTGGGAAAGCAGCTGATGGATGTGGCATCAGTGAAGTTCTTAAAGGGGCTGGAGGGAATTAAAGTTAGATTTGTGGAGGAGAAATCCCTGGTGGATGCTCTGTTGAAGGGGATCACAGTGGGCAAGGTTGTGGTTCTGATGTTGAGGTGTTTGCACTAGAACCCTAGGGTGGTGCACTTGGTGGTCCTATGGTGTCAGTGGAGGAGACAAGGGGCAGAGTCAGTGAGGTGATAAAGGAGTATGGGGATATTGTCGATATTGGTTTTCAGATATAGGAGAGAATTATTTTCAGGACAGAAGATGTGGAGGTGAGACTGAGGGTGGCTGGGAAGGAGGCGATGGGGAAGGCAAGTGACTAGCTGAGAGCTCTGAAGTGGGACCCAGTTGAGTGTAAGGTGTCAAGAGTAAGAGGGACTGAGGAAGAGGAAGAGGACCTGTTAACAGCACTGTAGAAGTTGGAAGGTGCAGTGGAGCAAAGGACAAAGACCTGGGAGGCTTTTGAGGATGTGACTGTAGTGGAGGAGATTGATGCCAGGAAGGTGCAAGTGGATAAGATGACATGGGAGAGGGAGCAGAGGAGGAACAGGCAGAAGGATTTATTGGCAAGCTTCAAGGAGAAGGTAGGGGTGGAGATGGTGTCACTGCCAGGGTTCACTGATTGTCTTGAGACCTCACAGTATGCCCTCCAGCAAAAAAGATTAGGGTGGAAGACAAGCCTGGGTTCTTTGTGGAACTGGATGAGGAGGAGGATGACCAGCCTGGAACAGTGTGGACCTTGGATAACATCCAGGCACCAGGGACTGGGAAGGAGGATGTGGTGATAAGGGGGACACAGAGTGTAAAGTTTGGAGTTCTGGATGTCATGCTTGGAGGAATGGTGGTTGGGGTGGAGGGAGAGTGATCTAGTGAAGTTGAAGGAGAGGATATTAAGGGTATTAGTGGGAACAGGGAGAGCAAGAGGCCCATGATCCCTGGTATTGGTCAGATTGGAGTGGTAGGGTGGCTACTGGCTATGCTTAATGATCTGATAGTGGATGAACTTGCAGAAGTGGATTTCAGTGTCCTGGGGGGGGTGGAGTGGTAGTGCATCCTGGCAGGAGAGGGAGTGTTGGACAAGCTGTTGATGGAGGTGATGGTGATCTTGCTGGTGGAGGAGGGGTAGGAGGTGGATGAGGAGAGAAGCCAAGTTAAGAAAGACAGTGGGGTGGATAGTGGAAGACTGTTGGGTGGCAAAGGATGGGGCTGAGCTGTGGTGGTCAGTCTGTAAAGACTACAGGGAAGAAGCTGAGGAGAAAGATGAAGAGACTGCTTATGAGATTGTTGCTGTATTGGAAAAGAGGGAGGCTGAGGAGAACGAGATGAAAGCTGAGCATCTCTTGGACTTGTCAAGGATGGACATTGAGCTGGAATTCTGAATAGGCTGGAATGTTGTACTATCTATAAATATTATTCCCTATGAACAGTATGACTAACATTTTAACTTTGAATGTCAATGGGTTGTAGGATTTGAGGTGATGTCAGAAAATTTTTGAGTGGCTATGAGGATTGGAGGTGGATCTTTTTCTTTTGCAGAATGTGAGATGCAAGAAGGAGCTAGACAAGCTGAATTGGACCAAGGAATGGAGTGGAGTGGCTGAATGGTATGGAAGTGTTGGGGTTTTGATTCACAAGGAGAAAGAAGAGCTGATGGACATTGGGGGATGGGGTGAGCACCTCATATGGAGAATGTGGAGGAGGCCAGGGTGGGGCCCAATAGTGGTGGGATCACGTTATTGTTCAGTGATCCATAGTGAGAGAGTGGACTTGTTGGAAGGACTGCTGGAGGATAGATCACTGATGGAGGCTGGGGTGGATATCCTGGGTGAAGATTTCAATATAGTGTGAGATTCTGCTTGGGATTGGTCTGATAGGGGAGCAGGAGTACTTGGCCAAATTGGTGGGCTGGGCAGATGGAAGGAGATTGAGAGGCTGAGCAATCTGGGAGATATGAGGAGGGCCAAGTGGTGAGTGGATAAGTTGTTCACTCATTGGGTAGATAGACTGGAAATGAGGATTAACTGAGTGCTCTCAGCTGACTACTGGGGAGAAGATGTCTGATGGAAACTTGGAGTAGTCTGGTACTCTTGGTTGGGCCATTGGGGGGTGCTAGGGCAGGGGAGCTTTGGGGGTAGTGCGGAGGGGCCTGGACATTGGTAGCTCAATTGTGCACTGCTAGCAGATGGGGAGCTATGGGGGAAGTGGGAGGAGGAGGTGGTGGCTAGTGTGACCAGATAGAGGAAGGAGGGGGCCACAGTGGGGCTCAGGTGGGTGAAGTTGAAGGAAGTGGCAAGGATGTATTGGGGTGAAGTTGGGAGGCAGAGAGGGAGAGAAGGGGCTGAGGGCATCCCATTGGTTGGAACAACTGTTAGGGCAGTTGTCAGATTTAAGAGGCATGGGGGGGAGGAGAAGGAGGATTGGTAGGTGGCAAGAGTAGGAATAGAGGTTGAGGAATTGAAGAGAGCCTGGAGAATAAAGGAGGAGAGTTATGTACAGGAGATGGCAGCAAGACTTAGGTGGCAGGGGCTGGAGGAAGAAGAGAGACTGACCAAGTACCTCTCTAGGCTGCTGAGGGCAAGGAGAGTGAAGCAGTGGTGGGTGAGCATTATTGGAGGAGATGGCAGCCTGGTGACTAGGGTCCAGGGAATCCTTGGCAAGCTTAAGGATTGTTGGGGAAAGCTGTAGAGTGAGGAAGAGGGAGGTGTAGACAGTGAGACCATTGCAGATTGTTTGGACTCCCAGAGGTGGAAGGGCTAGAGGAGCTGATGAGATAAGTGAGAGAGGAGGAAATTCTGTATGTCTTGGCAACTACAAAATCGAGGACTGCCCCTGGGGAGGATGGGCTGCCCTGCGACTTCTGGAAGAAGATGGTGAAAGTGGAGGAGATGTGCCATAAGATGAGAGATAGGTGTGATGAAGTGATTAAGTCCAGGTCCTGGATTAGTGGTCAGAAGCTGTAATTAGTGGCACTACTCTATAAGGACAAGGGACAGAGTGAGGACTGAAAGAATTGGCATCTGATCATACTCCTGGATATGGACAGGAAGTTGGTCACATAGGTACTAGTGGCGAGGCTATAGGTGGTGACACATCAGGTCTTGGGAGAGGAGTATTGGGGCTTTGTTGGGGGGTGATTGATCAGGGATGGTTCAGCTTGGGTGCATGGTATTATTGAAGGAGCCAGAGCTGTTAGAGTGAATGGCCAACTGGTTTTCTTGGACCAGGGGAAGGCCTATGATAGGGTGTGATAAGTCTGGCTGAGGAAGGTATTGGAGAGGATTGGTATATCAGAGGAACTGGGGAATGCAATTACCTGCCTCCTGGAGAGAAGTCAGGCAGCAATTATGGTGAGTGGATACAAGGGAGTCACCTTCATAGGGTGCTACAGGGGGATCTTTTATCTCTGATTCTGTATGCATTGTCCTTAGAGCCAAAGTTGGACAAAGTTAGGAGAAGAATTGAAGGGTTGGCTGTGCTGGGCATGAACTAGAAAGTGGGGGCCTTTGCAGATGATATGGTGGTAAGCCTAAGTACCACTGAGGATGTGGTGGAGCTCAAGAAAGCCATAGGGTGGTGTGAACAGTTTTCTGAGCAAAAGTAAAGTAGTACAAGTGTGAAACAATGGTCCTGAGAAATGGATTAATTGGAGGAGACATTATTGGCACTATCACTCCCCCTGGGGAAGCAGTGTGGTACTTGGGAATCTTTCTTTCAGTGTATAGGTCAGTACTGCCTAAGGCTTGGTGGAAGGCCAAGGTGGAAATATGGGGAGATGTGCTGAGGAGCTGGAGAGGGTGGCACATTTCTCTGACAGGCAGGGTGACTATCTGGAACATTTACTGGATGCTGAAGTTGTGGTATCTGGCATACCACTTAGACTTTCCAGCATGGGTGGTCAAGAGGCTGTTGAAGTTGACAAGAGAGTGAGATTAGGCAGGTTATAGGAGTCAAATTAAGTGGGAAGTCCTGGTGACACCAGTGGAGAGAGGGGGCCTAGGGCTGATGGACTTCCCTAAAAGGCTGCACTGTCTTTGTGCCTAGTGGTTGAAGAGGACAGCAGTGCTGAAAGGGGGTGGATGGGTCCCTTTGATGCAGAATGTGTGGGAGGCTAGGTATGCTTCACAGGGGTCTTTGGGGGATCTATGGGCATTGGTGGAGGGGGGAGAAAGTCGAAGGCTCCAGTATAGGGGGTTTTGGTGGGGGGTAGCTGAGGGGGCACACAGGATTGGTGTTAGGTGAAAGGGCCTTGTGGAGGCTGGGCAGCAGAGGGCAGAGGGGTGGCAGTGGCACAAGCTGCTGTTGGGAGGTGTGCCAGCAATGGACTTTGACCTGGGGACAGGGGTGGAGAGTCAGGATGGAATAGGACAGGACCTTTTTTTTTTTTTTTTTTTT
>RQIL01002176.1:0-13446 GCA_003951145.1 Jimgerdemannia lactiflua
GCTTCTAAAGTTCTTGTATAAGCTTTGGACTTCTATATTGTAGAAATATATTAGTGAAGTTTATTGAGAGATTGATCAGGAAAATTTCTATTAATCTTATAGCTTTCTTGAATAACTAAATGAAGTATATGACCAGAACGTCTAATATGATATATCTGGTACTTACACTTTCTCTCTATTTCACTCTTTAAAAGTCCAAAAGCTTTTGTCATATTGGTTGCATTATCTGTAACCAAAGCAAGAAACTTTATTATAATTCCAAAATCATCCAAAATACTCTCTATGGCTTCTTTAATTGCCTCATCAGAAAGAGGATTGCCAAATGATAAAACATCTAAAGTAAAATATTACATTTTCTAATTAGTATCAATAAAATGTACTATTATATCAAGATAACTATCTTGTATATAAGATGACTAAATATTAGCTATTTATGATAGTAATCTAGAAATATTCTGAAGTATTTCACTGATAGCTATTTTATTTATATATAATAAGAGTTTTGGTATGATCTGCATAGAGCAGTGCATATGGCTGGTTAAAACTCTTTACAAAGTCAAGAAACTCAGATCTCTCAGCTATTGTAAAGAGTTATAAATTACAAATAATCTATTTGATGAATTTTTTGACAATATCTTAAGCATCAAATGATTGTAATACTATAGAGCTATTAGTAGAAGATACTGCCTCCATTTTATTAGAATATTTATAAGTAAGATAGTGCTTCAGTATACTGTAATGTGCCTGGCTCAATAGAGGCAAATTACAAGATTGGGCAGCTGTATAAATTGACTTGAGCCCTTAGTTACTTTGTCAAAAAGCAATAAAATGTTCAGATAATATATATTGTGATGCCCACAATCGACTATGTCAGAACTCAGAGTACTCTGTGACTGCTAGGATCAGATGACATTATGGCGTGATAACTTATGACCAGCCTAAACCGTCAAGTGATTGCACCAAAAGGAGACAAGATAATCTGAGCTGAAATGAACGAATGCACTACTTAAAGGAAACCCAGCCCCTGGCCTCAGAATCAGCACCAAAAGAACAAGAACCCTCCCCACACAATGCCTCCCACCCACTGCTCCAACCAGACCTCCCACCACTCTACCCCTTTGCCTAGCCCAAAGACCCTGATCTTCGAAGCCATCAAGAAGGCTATTTGGCGCCCAGATACCACCAAATATCTGAACTTCTACACTGAGGATCTCGGGCACTTCATCAACTACCAATACATAATGACCCAATAATTCAAAGAAACCGCCAAATGGATGACCCTCTGGCATGACTACGAAATTGGACACCGCCTTCGCAATGAGACTCAGGAAAACAGCCGAGAAGACCTCATTACTGAACTATTAACCATGGACCACCTGACCAAGAGAGCTCTCTGTATCCACCAGATATTCCGCCACATCCCCTGGGCTATAGCATATTTGCAAGGAGTAACCATGGGAAACTTTGCCCGCCTATCAGCCAAGAATGCCAATTGGATAGAAGCTGAAGTAGCCAACCATATTGGTAGCAACCGCGTCACCATGGGAAGCCAAGACACCGAACCCACCCTGCCAGGCTTCCACACTACCCCTCTCCGAGATAACCATAACCATCAAGGTCACCTCATGAGCCTCATGGAGATATTTGAAAGACCCCCCATCACTATGGAAGTACCAGCCGGAGCCACCCAAATGACCCACCATCCTGTCAGCCTTAATTTGCACTATATCATTTGGAAACCGAATCAAGAGGAAGCTCAAAAAGTCCTTGTCTTTGAAGAGGAGGATTAAGAACTCCAATACCCTACTCCCAAAGCAGCCCCCTCCAACACTGAAACCAATGAATCCACAGAAGAAGAAGAGAAAGAGCAACAGAGAACCTATCAGTCCTCTGTTCGCATTCAAGCTGTCCAAGGATTGGAGAATGTCGTTGAAGATGATTGACCACTGTTCTACCCCCTCACCTCCTGGCCGGCACTCCCCCCTTTCGAGGAACAGAATAATGAAGTCACACAAAATGACTTGGTTGCCCCTGATGAAGGATACTATCCATTTTGAGCAATGTCTTTCAACCCATCTGTTTTAGCCCACATGTCAGCAAGTCATGTGTCACTTTTTAGTGATGCTTTTCGACCTGTCTGTTTTGAGCGATGTCTTTCGACTTGTCCATTTTAGCCCACATGTCAGCAAGTCACACATTCCTTTTTCAGCAATGCTCAAACACACAACCATTTTTAGCAACACCTGTAACAGCCTGCAAGCCAATAACATAACTTAGTCATATAATATAATAACTGTGCATTATAGTTAACCTCAGATAGATAGCAATAGCAACCGTACAAGTGACCCAGCAAACTTGTATAAATAACCCGTATTCTTAGAGTAAATAAATCTTAGTCAATTGATTTGCAATATCAACTTAAGTTTTTGAGAAACTTTGGGAAAGACTCCAAGAGACCGGAATTTAGAGAACAAGATAATGACCTGGAGCAATGATCGCTTGGAAGTTTGAGTTAAAGAATTACTCTTGTCGCCATGTACCGAAAACTGCCAGGAAAACTGTTCAAGACCCACCACCAGGAACCACTGACTGCCATTAGGAATTCGCCACCACAGACCGCCACGAACTTCTAGAACTGCCACCAAGTTAAGGAAACCGAACCCGAGATTCAAGTCAGTTAAGAACTGCTGCTAAGGAAAGCCACCAGGAAAACCGCCCCATTCAGTCAAAAAAAAACCGACTGCGCATTCAACCCAGCTGTAGATTCGGACCAACTGCCTATTTGGACCCCGTATTCAGACAAGACCCCCACATATTTGCATCCCGTATATTCAAATATAAAGATCTAAGGAACCCAAGGATATCCACCATATAGGATACTAGACCATCACCCATCAGCCCAAGTAGTCACCATTCACCCGACATCATTAAAGTTAACAAGTCAAGATGGACGAGCGAGCCATCGACCTCTGTTTTCTTTATCCGCTGTGCCACGAAGAGAATTGCTGACCATCACACACGTTAATTGACCCGTATATTCATCTATTATCCACTAAACAACTGAGCCACCATTATCAACCACCGACCCTTTTACTGACAATTCGAACGATCTGATCATGTGACCACTGCTCATAACCACCATGAACTCATCTCAATATATAGTCCGTGCTTCATCAAGTGGTGCATTGAGCCATGCTTGAAGCTTATAGTTATACAAAACAGATGCCACAATATAGGTTCTCTCTATATTAGTATCTAGTAGTATAATATTCAACAGCTAGAGACTTTGTATATGCGATTTCCTAATTTTGTAGCATTCTTGGATTGTGTGTGTGAGTGGATTTCCTTCTGGAGCAGTGGATGATTTCTGCATAATGGTGGATAATTTTGTGTGACCAATAATCTTGGGTAATCAGGTGGATTTCCTTAATAGCAGGCTCTCTGGGAACCTGATGATCAATTTTCTTATGATAGGTAATCAAGTTCCTTTTCTGGCAGATGAACTAAATGTGGTAGGTTTCTCGAATGATGTAGCTAAGCAGGCAATGCAGGTAAGCAGTCAATGTGGCTAAGCAGGTGATGCAGGCAGAATGAGGTGGATTGATAGAATGCAGCAGATTGGCAGATAAAAGGCAGTCTTCTTGAAAAAGGTAGACTGAACAAGGTGGATTGATGGTACATGGTGGATCAGTAGACAAAATGTAGAACAATGCAAACTTCTTAAAATGGCAGACTTCAGCTGGCAAAGTTACATCAAGACTGCTTTATTTGTATGACAGATCACTGCAAAGGTGTATCAAGACTGGCTTTGAGAGACAGATTTCAGACTTCAAAGTTACATTGGATAACTGGCTTTGAGAGGCAGACTTAAACTGGTGGATATCTTCTGGCTTATCTAGTAAGCAAACCAAAAATGGTGGACTTCTCTTGACAAACTTCTTTGTATTGGAAAGTGGACTGGAGTGGAAATGAGATACCAAGCTCATAATCTCCTAGAAGAGGCTCTAGAGTAGGCATTTCTCCTAAGTATTGTAATCTAATCTTTAAAATTAAGTGGCTTTTGGCTGATATATCCCTCAAAGTATTGTAGGCAGACTTGTCTTTTGCTTTGGATTCAATTTCAGAACTGAGGTTTATTCACTCTTGTCTCTGGGATATTTTATACATTGTGGTTGCTATCTGATTGCTATCTGGCTAATTATAGGTTTGCTATTTATAGTGTGTTTGGGCAGACAGCCACTGTTCAGTGGAGAGCCACTGTTTACATTATTCCTTTCTTTGGTTATTTGGTTATTTATACAATTTCCACAGCAATGGTTGCTATGCTGATTACTATGCTATGCTAAGTATTCATGTCATCTGGTTTGTTTATGTCATCTGGCTGTTAATGTTATCTGGCTTATTTGCATCATCTGGCAATAATTCAGATGGTATGTTTTTGTGGTCTGTCACATCAGCCCCCACTAAAGGATAGTCTGTCCCAGACTATCCTTTAGTCATCATTCCAGTAGGCATAGGCATCTTCAGCATTTATGCCTGTGCCATCATCTTCTTCTGTATCTGGATCACTTCATTCCAATTCTGGATCTTCTTCTTGTCCTTTGGAAAATAGAAAGTCTACTTGTTGGAGAGTGCTCTGGAAGGTGGTCTCATTCATCTGGTGGATATCATTGAGGTAGAAGTAGTACTGTACTAGGGCTCCAACATTTTGTTTGTATAGGGTGTAGATTCATTTAGCAGATCTTGCTTCTCAGTGGGTTATGCCAGCTGGTCCTCTAATATATAGTTGTTCTTATAATAGTTGTTCAATATTATAAAAGGCCTACAGGTGATGGATCTGAAGCAATCTCTGGGCAATGGCAAGATTCTCTTGATGCTTCTGAATCAATTGTATTGGAGTCCCTTCAAGTTGGTAGAACTGGGGCAGGGGAATTAGCAGGGCTTGGAAGGAACTGATGATAAGGGTCTAGAGGCATTGATCTATCCTCTGAGTCACAGTTTGTATAGGTATATCTTGATGCAATTGATATGAACTGGGGTTCTTAAGATTTGTCTATCCATACTTTTTATATAGATGCTGGTTCCTCTAATATTATATATAAGGTATGGTCCTTCTCATTTTAGTTCCAGTTTGGTGACAAAGTTTGTTTCAATCATGCCTCTCCAAACTAGGACTTGATCTCCAATCTTGATCTTCTGATCCTTCTACTTCTGGTCATAATACTTCTTTTGTCTTTTCTGGGCCTTAATAATCTGGTTTCAGGCATCTTTTTGCAGCTAATCTCCTTTTTCAAGAAGCTTTCCAAGATTCTTATGGTCAGCAGTTCTGGTCTTCTTGGTAAACATCATTTCAAAGGGCTTTTGTTTGGTAGAGATAGCAGGGATGTTTCAGATTTCCCACAGGATTTTAGGTAAGCAGAGATCTTAATTGGTAGGATTGATCTTAGCAAGTCCTTTCTTGATGGTCTGGTTCATTCTTTTAGTCATTCCATTAGTTTATAGATGGTAAGAGATTGTTCTTTCAGATAAATTCTATGAATTCATATATAACCTGAGATTATATTGTTCATGAATTCTATTTCTCAGTCAGAGATGAGTTCTTCAGGGGGTCCATATCAGTGGGTGAGGTCATGCAGGTGTCCAACAATGGTCAGAGCATCTGCAATCTCCATGGGATATGCTTCAGGCCATTTGGTCAGATGTTCAACAAATACTAGAATGTATCTATTTTGTTTTGATATTACTGGCAGGGGTCCAATTACATCTATTCCCCATCTTTGGAAGATGTGAGTGGGTGGGGGAATCAGTTGTAGAGGGGCTTGATAGTTCTTCTTTCCTTGATACTTCTGGCAGGTGTCACACTTCTGGATGATGTCTCAGACTTGTGTTCTGAGGTGGGGCCAATGTTGGTAATCTTTTCAAATCTTGTCTTCTGTATTTATCTGTCCTTGGTGGGCTTTCTGGTATTCTTGTTGGATGAGATCTTCTTGCTCCTTGATGGTCATGGGAACTTCTTTGAGGGTGCAGTTCCAAGGTACACCCTTTTTTTGATTCATTGGGCTATGTGGGAAAGAACATCAACATTGTTGTGAGTTCTTCCCACTTTGTGAATGATGTTGATTTTGTAATCTTGGAGGATAAGGATCCATTGGGCAAGGATTCCAGTGGGGTCTTTTTGGTACAGTAATCATTTGAGAGCTGCATTGTCTGTAATCAGGGTGAACTTTCTTCTAATAAGGTAATGTTTGAACAGAGTAACTGCTTATATGACTGCAAGGCATTTCAATTTAGTGCTCTCATAGTTGGTCTGCTGCTTGTTGGTAACTCTGCTTGTATAAGCTATCATATAGTACTGTTTGTCAGGTCCTTCTTGTACAAGGATTGCTCCGAGGCCATTCTTAGATGTATCAGTATACAGAATGAAAGGTTTCTATAGATCTGGTCAGACTAGGATTGGTGCTGAGGTCAGGCAGTGTTGTAATTTTCAGAAGGCTTCTTCTTGTGGTTCTTTCCATTAGAACAGTACTTCTTTCTTCAGCAAGGTTCAGATTGGGGCAGAGATTTTAGCAAATCTCTTGATAAATCTTCTGTAGTAGGATGCAAGCATCAGAAAGGACAGGGCTTCCTTTGGGGTCTTGGGAATGGGGAAGTTGTTGACTTTTTCAATCTTCTTTAGGTCTGTATGTGTTCCATCTTTAGAAACTACAAATCCAAGGAATTCAAGCTTCTGTTTGCCAAAGTAGCACTTCTTTAAGTTGAGTCTCAGGTAGTTTTGTTGGGTGAGTTTGAAAAACTCTTCAAGGTCTTACAGGTGGTCTTCGAAATTTGCTGAGTAGATGTTGGAGTCATCCACATAAACAATCAGACAGTAGTGGATGAGAGGGATATATACTGAGTTCATCATTTGCTGGAAGGTTGGGAGTGCATTGCAGAGTCCAAAAGACATTCAGAGGTACTCAAAAAATTTTCCTAGGGCAAGGAAAGCTGTCTTTTGAATATCTTTGGGGTCCATTGGTATCTCATGGAATCCTACAAATAGATCCTTACTGCTGAAGTATCTTGCATTTTGTAGCTAGTTCAGGAGGTCATCAATTCGGGGCAAAGGGTATGCATCTTTTTCAGTTACTGTGTTGAGTTTCCTGAAGTCTACAACTAGTTTCCATCCTCCTTTCTTTGGTACTATAAGTATAGGGCTGGCCTAAGGGCTGGTAGAGGGTTGGATGACTTCATTGTCTAAGAGTTCCTGTATGTATTCTTTTTCGAATATCTTCAAGTGGTGGGGTATCCTGTATAGTTTCTATTGAATGGGTGTTACATTTCCTGTATTTATACTGTGGTGGTATGATGGGTTGTATGGCAGGTTGCCATAGTCTATAGTGAAGATGTTCTGATATTTATGAAGGAGTTCAGTCAATTGTTGTTGTTGCTGAGGGGTCAATTCTTCTTCAATGTTTGGGGAAGACTTTAATTTCTCCTGGATTGTAGAGGGGCCTTTCCTTTCTTCTGTGACCTTTTGCCATTTCCCTGTAAGTTTAATTCATAAACTTCTCTGTGTATTCAGTTGAGATAAGGCACAAGGTGTCCAATGATGGTTCCTTTTGGCAGGATGATGTTGTCTCAGCTTGTGTTTGTTGCTTAAGAGTGTACTGGATTCATCTTATCAGAGAATGTGTATCCTTCTATGTGTAGATTTCGGATTTCTTTATTGGGTTCGAAGAAAAGATTCCTGGGGTCTAGTGGTACAAATATTTTGATAGTGGTTTGCTCTCCTGGCTCAAGGATGAGGTTCTTTTGAAACTTCACTAGTTGGTGGAAAACTTGCTAAGAGGCATTTGTTTTGAATCAGCTGACCTGAAGGAGGTGTACTTTCTTCTTGTCTGAGCTTCCAAATCCTTTAGTTTGTCTGGTTTCATGAGTGAGATTGGGTACTTCTTGCAGCTGAGGAGTCTTGTATTCAAGAAAGACTGTCTGTGTAATTTTGTCTCCTTTGTTGATCCAAATCCATTCACCACTTCCATTTCTTAAGATGATCTTAATTTCACCTATATATCCTGGATCAATAGTTCCTTCTTCAGTAGAGAGTCCTTTAAGGGCTAGTCCAGATCTTGAGATCAACTGGATGTATGTTCCTTTTGGTAGTTACATGGCAATACTGGGTCTGATGAGCTTTGTACTTTTAGGATCCATAGTGGTATTATAAAGACTGCTGAGATCATAGCCAACATCTTCTTAGTGTGCCTTTTTCAGTAGAATTGCATTGGGATGAAGCAGGGTAAACTGTGTAATATTCTTACTAAGTATAGGCTGTCTATGGGCTGAGGCTCCTATTGCTTCAGATCTCTAACCTCTGATATCTAGGTGTGGCCATCTTGCTCCAGTAGAGGGGTCTCAAAGATAGTTGATTCCTCTTTTTCTAATGGAATCCAGGGCTTTCATGAAGTTGATAGCATCATCTATCCATTCTTGGTGAGTTGCATGGTGAATAAGAGCCAGGATATCTTCTTCTAGATCATATATCTTGAGGACTTTCCTTGTGGGTCTCTTCTTTTTCTCCTTTTGAATCTTTGCTCAGTCATCTCCTCTCTTAAGTGTGTGTACAATCACATCCTTGCTGAGATGGATCTTTTCATGTTGACAAGACTAGTATATTGGGTACTTTCCATGATGGTAATATCTCATAGCTTGGAAGTACTTCTTTCTTTCTTCAATTTCTTCTAACTTTGGGAATCTGCATCCATTCACATCATACTTTGGTGGGAGGGTAGAGAGGGGTTTCACTTCTGTCTGAGTGTAGAATCCTACTCCATTTCTTCTCTTTGTAAGTGTGGTGACTGATTCTTAGAATAAGATTCCTTCTGCAATAATTTTTAGAGATTCCTTTTCAATAGACTGTCTGGACTGCTGGTCCAGTATATGGCATTGATAGCAGTAGTCTCTTAGTGAGTGGTAAATGACTTGGTGGGGGCATCTGCCCATTCAGAAGGCTCTTTCTTGATAGTTTTGGGCCTTAGAATGACTGGTTGTGAGCTGGGTCTAGCTTCTTCTTCACTCTAGGGGGTGCTATCTTATTCTTCTTGTGGTACCCAATTTGGATTATCCCATGTAACAATTGCAGGGAGCTCTCCATTTTCAGAAATACCATCATCTTCTTTCTCTGATAGTTGGTCCCAATTTGCTTGTACTTCTGCTGCTTCAATTTCAGGATTTGGTGAGACTTGTGTATAACTTTTTGACTAAGTGTTGTGGAGGCATCTCTTCTTTCTTCCTCTGCATTCTGGGCATGTAGTGTCAGGACCTTTTCGAATTCCCACATGTCTGGATGAGTGTTCTTCACATTTCTGTTTTTGGAGGCATTTGGTGTATCCTCTGGCTTCTCCAGCAATGGCTCTGATTGTGATGGGGATAGTATGTTGTACCCACACATTGTCTTCTGGTCTGTCTTTCATCATATTGATTTGTAGCCTCAGTCTGGGGTCATTGTCATTTTTGGAGTTCTCCTCTTCTTCCTCCTTAGTGGTGGATTCTTCACTGCTAGCATATTCTTCTTGAATAGTCACCTTTTTCTTCTTCTTTGATGACTTGAAGCTGGTGACTTTGACATGGTACTTCTTTCCTCTGTAGTCGAATTTGAGTACTTGTTAACCAATAATGACATCTGCATTCATCTCCTTCATTCAATTGGTGCCAATGATCATATCATAAGTGATGGCTTCAGTTATAACTGCTTTGAGGATAGCAAACTGAATGTGTCTAAGAGTAATGGTGATGTTTCAGACTTCTCCCAGGGGTTGAGTTTGGGCTCCATCTGCTACTATGATGCTGAGGCTAGAGGGTCCATCAATGGGCCATTGAATGCTGTCCAGGAATTTCTTGGCAATAATACATGTAGCTGCTCCTGTATCAATGAGAATTTTCACCTTTTGACCTCTGATTTCTCCAAACAGATAGGTGCTGACATGCCTTTCTGCAACTAGAACTGCTGGGGTTGCTGGTTCTTCTTGAGGGATGGAAGCTCTTCCGGTATAAGATCTGGTAGTTCGCAGCAATTTATTCCTTACTTCAGCAGGTATCAATTAAAGGAACTGCAAGAGTGGAACTTCCATCTTGGCTTCTTGGATCTTCTTCCAGGCTTCATTATAGATATTCCAGGGCATTGTCTTTGGGATGTATTTCTTTTTGGACTTTGGAGTCTTTGTTTTGGATTCTGGTTCTTCTCTCATCTCTTCATCAGCTGATTCTGGTAGAGGATCTTCTCCATTGATAGTAGCTCTGGGGATGAAGAGTGAAGGAGAATAGAAAGATGTGTCAACCTGTTCTTCTTCATCTTCATCTTGAATGGATCTCCTGCTGGTTCTTTTGGGTGTCTTTCCTATTGCTTGGAGGTGGCCTACTGCTCTCTTCCTCTTTTCTGCTGGATAGACTGTTTCATATTCATCCTTGGTTGGATACAAGTCTAGGTCACTGTATTCCTCACTGTCACTCTGTTCATAGTCTTCTGCTGGGTGAGCTTCTGTCCTCTTATTGCGGGTATCCTTTCAGTTTGGTGGTTTAGAATTCCTTGAGCTGCCTTGGTTATTGCATTCAGGGGCATAGTGTCCTTGCTATCCACACTTGTAGCATTGTATCTCTGCTCTATCTCTTGAAGGATAGTTTCGACTATCAGAGGATGGATAGTTCCTCTGATAATTCTGATTTTTACATGGAGGATACCTTGGCTGATAGTTCCGATTTTCTTGAGGAGCTAGTAGTTCTAATTTTTGTATGTGGTGAGCCTTTTAATCTGCCCAACCAGTCTGTCTACTTTCGAAATGAGGTCTTGAATCTCATTCCATTCTTTGGTGGGTTTCTCTCCTTTTGATTCTCCTTGGAGGATTCCTTACAGGGCCTTGACCAGGAGGTCTTCTTTGTCTTCTTTCTGATTATCAGTCCAAGTGATTCCTTGTTTGCCATCAAAGTATCCTTGGGCTGCATCTACTTGCTCTTCTGGCTTCCTGATGCCCAGGGTTCAGATATGTTGAGCAATGTTAGGTGAGATTCCATTCATGAAGATCATTGGACCAATGATGTCTTGATTGACAGTATTGAATCCAGCAGCATGCATTCTCTTCTGGATTCTAGTAAAGAATGCTCTTGGGGATTCTCCAAGGTTCATCTTCATTCCCATGATAGATTCTTGAGCTTTGTGGTGAGTTTTATTTCCTGCATACTTTTCAATAATCCAGTACTGTATGGCCTTATATTGTTCTTCTTCTGATCTTGCATTCTCCATGATATCTCCTAGGTCTGTGTTGATATCATTTGTGGTTCTGATAAAGATGCCTTTGGCTGATTCTCTCAGCTATGTCTTGAAGACATTGATTTGTCTTTGGGTTAACAAATCTCTCAGAGCTGTTATTCCTTCAATTGCATCTATAAATTCTCTTGGATCTTCCTCTGGATATCCTGTGAATGTGGGTAGAGTTGTGCCCATTTCATCCTCACTGTCTTCTGACTCTGGTTTGATTTCTAGTTCTGATTCCAAGTTGTTGGCTATTGATGGATATGAGCTTGAAAGTGCAGAAGATCTGAGGGATGGTACTCTTCTCAGTACTATTCTGGGAAGTCTTGTGGGTTGAATTCTTGGGATTGGGGTTACTGGTCTGGGTAAATCAAGGAAGACTCTTGGAAGGAATCTTTCAAGATAATTGTTGAGGTCTTGGATGAGATTGTCAAAGTCTTGATTGGTGTTGTTTACTTCATCTGGTGTGAGCTCATCAAAATCTCTGTTTGGTATATCTACTGGTAGAGGATTTTGTACAGTACTGGCTTCTACAATGTCAGATCCTTCTGATGCTGAGTAATATCTAATTCTAGAGGTAATTATGTCTCTTTCTGTCCAAATACTTTGTAGAGCAGGGATTTCTTCTGCTGTGGTAGCTGAGATTGGTACTGTATCAAAGATTGTAGTGGTGCTGGTCTCCAGGTTGAAGGTTGGGTTCTGTGAGCTGAAAAGTCATGATAATTCTTTTGAGAATATTCCCAGTTGAGCCCCCAAATATAACATACCTGGCTTAATAGAGACAAATTACAAGGTTGGATGGCTGTGTAGATTGGCTTGAGCCCCCAGTTACTTTGTCAAAAAGCAGCAAAATGTTCAGATAATATATATAGGTTCTCTCTATATTGGTGTCTAGTGGTATAATATTCAATAGCTGGAGACTTTTTGCATGTAATTTCCTAATTTAGCAGTGTTCTTGAGTTGTGCGTCTGAGTGGATTTCCTTCTAGAGTAGTAGATGATTTCTGTATAATGGTGGATAATTTCATATGACCAACAATCTTGAGTAATCAGGCAGATTTCCTTAATAGTGGGCTCTCTGGGAACCTGACAATTAATTTCCTTATAATGAGTGATTGGATTCCTTTTCTGGCAGACAAACTAAATGCAGTGGGTTTCTCGAATGATGTGACTAAATAGGTGATGTAGGTAAGCAGTCAATATGGCTAAGCAGACAATGCAGACAGAATGAGGTTGATCGGCAGAATACAGCAGATTGGCAGATAAAAGGCAGTCTTCTTAAAAACAGTGGACTGAATGAGGTAGATAGGTGGTATGTGGCAGATCAGCAGACAAAATGTAGAATGATGTAGACTTCTTGAAAACAGTGGACTTCAGCTGGTAAGGTTACATCAGAACTACTTCATTTGCCTGATAGATCACTGTGAAGGTGCATCAAGACTGGCTTTGAGAGATGGATTTCAGGCTTCAAAGTTATGTCAGATGACTGGCTTTGAGAGGCAGACTTAAACTGGCAGATTTCTTCAGGCTTATCTGGCAAGCAAACCAAAAACAGTGGACTTCTCTTGACAAACTTCTTTGTATTGGAAAGTGGACTTGAGTGGAAATAAGGTACCAAGCTCACAATCTCCTAGAAGAGGCTCTAGAGTGGGCATTTCTTCTAAGTGTTTCAATTCAATCTTTAGGATCAAGTGGCTTTTGGCAGACATATTCCTCAAAGTGTTGTAGGTAGACTTGTCATTTACTTTGGATTCAATTTCAGAACTGAGGTTTATTTACTCTTGTCTCTGGAGTATTTTATACATTGTGATTACTATCTGATTGCTATCTGGCTAATTATAGATTTGCTATTTATGGTGTATTTGGGTGGACAGCCACTGTCCACATTATTCTCTTCTTTGGTTATCTGGTTATTTATATAATTTCTGCAGCAATGGTTGCTGTGCTGGTTACTATGCTATGCTAAGTATTCATATCATCTGATTTGTTCATATTATCTGGCTGTTTATATCATCTGGCTTATTCACATCATCTGGCAATAATTCAGGTGGTATGTTTTTGTGGTCTATCACAATACTTAGATTTGAACCAGAGCTAAATACTATAGAATAGTAATTACAGCTATATTTTTTATTATTATTAAGGGTAAAATAATCCTAAAACTTTGAC
>RQIL01002187.1:0-13441 GCA_003951145.1 Jimgerdemannia lactiflua
AAAAAAAAAAAAAAACCACATTCACCAGGCACCCGACGGAGACACGACCCACAAGACCTGACACGTACCCGCGTGTGAAGTAGGTATCAGCATGGTTCTTAAATGCGATCCGGCGGGCTTCGGGATATGCGTCGCCAAGCTCGAGTGCAATGCGTGTCTGACGAGCGTTGTGCTGGAAGGCGTGCTGGAAGTCGCGGGGGCGTTGGTCATTATCTTCAACGTCGGCTCGCCTGGTGTTTATTTGGGATGGTTAATCATAGTGTTTTGGATGGCAGGTTCGGAATAAGGTGGGCACGTACGTTCGATAACATTCTGCGGTTTTGCCGTGTGCTCTGGTTTAAGATGATGGTTTTGAAGGTATATATAACGAGGTTCAAACGGGGTATCCTCCCATTATTGCGCAACAATCCATATCGTCCTTGTTCCTTACGTAGCTGCCTCGACACCCTCCTGGATCTGTTCAAAGAGGCGGACGGCCTTCCTGCAATATTTAATGGCTTGGTCGATGGCGTCGAGTCGTTCCGCGGAGTCGCCCAGGACGGATTGGTCGAGATAGTCCTCGGCGATGTCGAGGGCAGTGCGGCCGGCGGCGAGAAGGTTGTGGTCCTGAAACTCCCTGCGCAGGGAACGTTTCTTGTTGACTATATCGGCGGTTGTGGCCTTGAAGCCAATGGTGAAGGTGGCCTTGGGCATTGCTGATAGTATGGCAGTCGAGTGTTGTTAACGTGTTCACGCGATAAGAGTCACATCACGCGCAAAACGTGGCTTGTGGGCAGTCACGCGGTTCGTTCCCCAATTTGATTGCATATCTAGCAGCTAGCAGCAAACCTAATTAATTAGAATGCCCCAATTTCAATTAAAGATAACTTTGATAACTTGGGGGGGTAGCAGCACACAGCGACAGCGGCGCATTACGCACGGCATGACGTCAGTCGCAGTGTGGGCGGCGTTTTGCAGACGTAATGATTTTGGCCAAAAAGGAACCGTCACAGACTTGGTAAAACAGGAAACCTCACTGCTTTCTCAACAGTTACCTCTTTGTCCCCCCCAAACACTTCAACCATGACAAACAAGCGCAAGTCCGCAAAAGACTCTTCGCCTATTTTTGCCGAAGAGCACCCTAGCACCGTACCCGGAATCCCAAAACCCTCAAATGGTCACCCAACTCACGTCGGAGAGGTGAGCCTTTGGACCCCCTCCATCCACCCCCCAGGAATTTCACGCGCCTGTTCCCCACCCTCAACCCCCCTTTTGACCTCGCTCACTAGCACCCGGCCCCTGCCTCCGTTCTCCTCGCCGCCGAACCCCCCCAGAAGAAATGGCGCAACTGGTGGATCCGCACCTTGTGGACGTTCATCATGATCGGCTCCTTCTTCGGCATTATCGGTGCGGGCCACGTATGGGTCATCATGATGGTCGTCGTGGTTCAGACGCTCGTCTACAAGGAGGTTATTCAACTGGCGCAGGTGCCAAGCAGGGAGAAGAAGTTACCATGGTTTAAAACGATGAATTGGTGAGGAAGTATTTTTGTTCTAGTTTTGTGCAGGGAAGACAGCAAAGGGAATGATCATGGAATTATTACTCATGCTCAATTCTCATACATCTCGACGACACTTAATCTGATTCATCCTTCTTATTCTTCGTTACCCTCAAACAGGTATTTTCTCGTCTCGACAAACTACTTTCTCTACGGCGAGTCCATTATATACTACTTCAAGCAGATCGTCATGATCTACGCCTATTTTCTCCCTTTGGCAACACATCACCGCTTTATCAGCTTTGTGTTGTATATTATTGGTGAGTGTTGTTGGAGAAGGTGCTGAAGTTTTGTTTTCCTTGGGGAGGGCTGTGGACGTGATTGTGATTTTCGGTGAGGATAGGGATAGCGGATGAAGGGTCAATGATGGCGGAGACGGAAGAGAGAAGAGAGGGTACTGTACACAGGAACAGTTCGACTTGTCGACAGACGCAATTCCTGACGTCTCATTCCCTTTTTGCTCCCTTGCATCCGGATTAGGCTTCGTCTTCTTTGTCTCGAATCTCAAAAAGGGCCATTACAAATTTCAGATCCAGCAGTTCTGCTGGACTCACATGACCCTCCTCCTGGTCGTGTGCCAGAGCCACTTTATCATCAACAATATCTTTGAGGGCATGATTTGGTACGTTTTTGCTCAAAACATGGATTATGTTGTGCGGTTTTAATTCTGTGTGTGCGTGTGTTGTGAGGAGGCGAAGATGTATTCCTCTGTCTTACTTAAACTTCTCATCAACCGTCTCCGCAACTAATCCCCTAACCATCACCACCCCAGGTTCGTCCTCCCCGTTTCTCTCGTCATCTGCAATGACATCTTCGCCTACATCTGCGGCTTCTTCTGGGGCCGCACCCAACTGATCCAGCTGAGCCCAAAGAAGACGGTTGAGGGGTTCGTGGGCGGGTGGGCTTGCACGCTTCTGTTTGGGTTGCTGGTGGGTATCTAGTTGTTGGTGGATGGATGTTTTCGATAGGCGCGCGTGACGGATGGAGGCGGGTGGTGGTTAGAGTGGCCACATGATATTTTTCCATGCTCACTGCATACATCGTCTCTTGTCACAGTGGGCCACGTTACTGATGCAATGGGATTACATGATCTGCCCGGTTAAGGTGAGGATCAAGGGGCCAGTGTTGGGTGTATGCGTCATTGATTTGTGACGTTGGATGTGTATCCCGGTACCAGTTGGTGGTGTTCTTCCCCTTGTTAATTAAACCCATGTCGTCCTTCCTTCCATCTTACAGGATCTTGGGGCCTCCGCCTGGTCAAACCACACTTGCGAGCCCAAGAACCCCGTGTTCAAGTCCGTGCCATGGGAGTTGGCACCGCGGATCGCGTCGTTTATAAAGAGGATGGTATGTGCACGTGACCCGCCTACGCAATTCATTTGTTCATAGATCCGGAAACCAGACTGATCGCCACCCCCATGTCTCTACCCAAACACCATAGTTCTTCGTCGAGATCCACGAGGTTTATATCGCCCCTATCCAGCTTCATGCCCTAGTTATGGCGTGTTTTGCCTCACTGATCGCGCCGTTCGGCGGGTTCTTTGCGAGCGGCGTGAAGAGGGCGTTCAAGATTAAGGTGGGTGAGGTGGGGTGAGAGCTGGTTGGATATTGTATTTATTTACCCCAGCGTGACTTACGGGATCTAAATGTGCGCGGATACTTCTCTACAGGATTTCGGGCATTCAATCCCGGGCCACGGCGGCATGACGGATCGGATGGATTGTCAGTTCTTGATGGGACTATTTTCGTACATGTATTACCAGAGCTTTATCAAGGTGAGTATCGCGATGTTTTGTCTAAAACGGAATTGGAAGAGTCTCCAAATTTTCTATCAGCGTATGGCAGTATGACCCGTAATATGTTCAACACTAATCCCCCACCCCGCTTCAATGTCGTCTCACCTCTATCTTACCAGACTTACAACGTTTCCGTCGGCGCAATTCTGGCGAGCATCGTCAATAACCTGAGCCCCGACGACCAGCGTGAACTCCTGGACCGTTTGCAGCGGTACCTGGTCGGGCAGGGCCGGCTCGACCCCGGGTTCTTGGAGAAGTGCGGCGTGGCCATTGAGGCAGCTGCATGAGGTGGGCGCGGAGGTTGATGCGTGGGGTCTTTTTGAGAGTTGGTCATGAATTGGCGGGTTAGCGGTGGAGCAGATCCGTTTTGATGGAGAGTTGAACGCATCGGACGGACATTTCCATATGTGTTCGGACGGTAGGATCTGATTGCTGGGTTTTCATAGCGCCGGAATGGCTGCATTTCATGGATATTGTTCTCTACTTTTTTTTTTTTTATCAAAATGTTCTACCTATCTCTCTTCTTTGTCGGAATTATTGCACATATGTACAGATTTTAAATTCTAGTAGTGAGCGTCGGGTCGGGTACTGGTCACAGTGGGTGGCCCTATACTATAGACTTTTGCACTTTGAGCTCATATATTGTTTGTTCTGTTGATTTCGTCTGGTACAAATTTTAATGTCTTGCACCGTTAGCCCTGTAGTGCGGGTGCAGTGGGTTTGTCGGATGGATTGAATAGGCTAATTGTAGCTAATACTATACAACGAACGATAGTTAAAAAAGTATTGGCAAAGACGGCTCCATCCAGCAAAGCCGGGAGGAAGATCCTCATTGTTTGTGAGGAGGATTGAGTTTTTCACGACCCAATCTTTTTTGTAAGGGCAGCTTAGTGTTTTGGTTTTCGCTGAAGAATTGACTAAAGTTTACTAAGATATAACTGAGGGGTATTTATATGTTAAAGGTAAGTGGTAACAGTACGTGGATCGGGCATGGAAGATTGCAATGCCAAAGCATTGCGCCAAAAGGAGCGAAGAGAAAAGACTGAACGGAAAAGAAAATTAGCTTCACCCAATTTTTTTCTTATCCACTTTAACAGATAGGCTTAGCAATTCCTCTGTTGAGTGATACTGGCTGCTTGACCCATTCGAGTATGCAGATTCCGCAAACTCAAATTCCTCATGATTCGACTTAGCCATGTGGCATCTGCCATTTCCATCTCCATAGCCTCGAGATCGTTCAACACCTGATCCACCGTGGGCCGCTCGTTCGGGTTGAGGTTCCAGCACCGCTTGCAGATGTCTTCGTAAGCCTCGGGGTTCCCGGGATAGGTTCCTCGCGCAACCTCGCTGCGGCGACTTTGTCTGTTGGAGAGACCGCAACCCCACGGGCGGTATTGTGCCATCAGCTGCCAAAGCAAGGTGCCAAGACAATAGACGTCCGATTTCTGGGAATATAGGACTTGCGACTTGCTGAAGACTTCGGGCGGGAGATATTCCGGTGCTACCAAACTGTCCCATGGTGTTGCTCGATAATCATGGGATTGGTGTGGTCTCCAAAGAACACGAACACGATATTCCCAGGTGAAGATCATTGTGATATTATCCCGGCCTTATGAATCACCTCAGCCTGCGAGTGATCCCTATCGCGATCTGCCATACACGCAGCCAGTTCCGCGCTCAAAACCATCCCAAGGTCATTCGTCTGGGACTCGGGAAATGGCGACCCCGAAGAAACTCGAGTGGGACAGATCGCGAATTGGGACCGGCCTTGACGTTAAAGAAGATAAGCTCGGTTATTGAGTTCCCCCGCAGCCTCCAGGACTATCGTACAGCGAGAGTTTCAAATCCGTTCACGACGGCGGAAACGGGACTATGCGAGTGGGATATTGTCATTGAAGCAACTAGCTCTTCCAATATTTGCCTTTCAACTCGTTTGATGGTCATATAACCCAGTCAGCCCCATCATGGAATTTTACATCAGACAACAACCAATGTTATAAACTTAGCATCAATAGAAGCATCACCAACCAGGCGTACGGCAAGGGTACCAAAATTGGAGATGATGTTACCTTTCACCTGATCAACAGACATAACTATGGTGTTGCGTGGCGCGATCTTCCCGACAAGGTTTACCCAGCCATTAGCTTCAGGCGGGAGCTAAATATCGAGTTAAATCTCGCACAGTATGATCGGCTCAGACCAAGACACATTCCGACCTTCCAATATTCCTCCTGGTGCCCGACGGCAATTTTTGTATTATTTGCATGTACTAGTGTAGCAGAATTATAGGTAATTTATCCTGTGTATATCTCGCGACTTCGCGACGTTTGTGTAATAACGGAGGCTTAGACAGAGAGAGACGAGCAATTTGACCGGCGCGGGTCCCTTTCCAAAATAATAAATAAACAGTCCTTCCCAAGACTCGCATCCTTCGCATCGCCACTCCGCCACATAAACCATGATGATGGAAAGTGGTCTTGACTTGAAAACTGATCTCATATTCCTTCTCAAAAACCCCACCCTCCATGATACCACTATCGCCTGCGCAGATGGCATCGATGTCAAAGCCTGTGGAGCCTTCCTTGCCGCGAGGTCCGCAGTCTTCATGCAGAAGATTTTCGGGCCCGAACCATCCGCAAACGCCCCCACCAAAAGGATCGTTCTCGAAAACATCAAATCCACCACGCTCAAAATCATCATTCATTACATCCACACCGAGACCATCGGGGCCACTACGCCTTCGCCCGAGTTGGCCATGGAGGCATACTTTGCTGCCAGCTTTTTCCGCCTGCCAAACCTCAGTAGGATTGTTCTAGACCATATGAAGGACATCGAGGATTTGACTGTTGCCTCGAAGCTGCTCAACGAAACTGCAGCCAACATGACTCCCAACGAAGCAAATATAGATGTGTTCAACATGCTCCTCAATCCCTTCCGCAAGCGCACTCTCGTTATTGGGGATCTGAACATCCTCTCTGAAAAGGCGCTCGAGTTGCTGCTCACACAATTACCCTCCGATTCGAATATGGCCTTTAACACCCCTGAGCACCAGCTCCTTATCTGCGTTGTCGACTGGGAATGGTCCCGTAGCCAGAACGCACCAACCGACGTCGAACGCCACGCGCACCTACGGCTTCTCGAGAATGTGAAGGAACCATACGAGGAGCCAGGTTCGGACGCCAAGGTCTGCTTCGTTGGCAACGCGCTGACGAGGATGATGCGCTACATGGACCTCATGCTTATATGTCCGCACCGTCTGAGGCTCATTATGGGAACCATCGACGCGCTCGCAGACAGCTCTCCCCAGAACGTGGCTCTCCGCAATTACGCCTGTGCTGGCACCAAATGCTCCCAGGGTCACCCGTCTGGGACTCGGGGAAAGCCGGCGATCCCGAAGAAACTCGAGTGGGACCGATCACGAATTGGGACCGGCCTTGTCGTTACAGAAGATGGCTCGATTATCGAGTTCCCCAGCAGCCTCCAGGGCTCTCGCACAGCGAGGGTTTCAAATCCGTTCATGACGGCGGAAACGGTATTATGCGAATGGGATATTGTCATTGAAAAAACTGGCCTTCCTGATCCTTCCATTGATATTGGGTTGGTTGGGGAAGCATTCAACTCATTTGATGAATATATTACCTATTCAACCCCATCATGGGTTTTTATATCGAACAGCCAGAGTCAACGTCGCTATCTTTACAATAATAATAATAGCCTCATCAACCAGACGTACGGCAATAATATCAAAATCGGAGATATTGTTACCTTTCACCTGAAGATGATCGATCGCACATGCTCTCTCTCGATCAACGGACATAACTACGGTGTTGCGTGGCGCGATCTTCCCGACAAGGTTTTCCCAGCCGTTAGCCTCAGACCGGGAGCTAAATATCGGGTTAGATCTCGCACAATGTGATCGGCTCAGACCAAGACACACTCCGACCTTCCAATATTTCTCGACGTGCATTCCTTTCCTGAAGACTGGCTATTTTTGGTTTCTGTATAATTTTGCATGTACTAGTGTAGTAGAATTATAGGTATTTTTATCTCACATAACCATGGAATATTCATTGATATCATATTATTAAAGGTGCAGCTGAAGGAAAAATATATATCGCTAGTATTGGTGATCGTAAAAGTGTACCTGACGTTGCGACAATATCCATGGGATCACTACACCCACATGCAGGAGAATTAGGTCCATTATATAGTGTATGGGTATACCATCATTTTAAGCATTGCGCTGTGTACATTGCAGCATAACTATACGAAACCTCCTTTTGTCCTGATCGTACGGTCGAAATCCGATCTTGGACATTCGAACTCATATGGTGATAAGACTCCGCCACATATTCCTTCTCAACAACACCCCCCTCCATGATACCACCGCCTGCGCAGACGGAATCGAGGTCAAGGCCTGTGGAGCCTTCCTTGCCGCGAGGTCCGCAGTCTTCATGCAGAAGCTTTTCGGGCCCGAACTATTCGCAAACGTTCCCACCAAAAGGATCGATCTCGACAACATCAAATCCATCGTGCTCAAAATCATCATTAATTACATCCACACCGAGACCATCGGGGCCACTACGCTTTCGTCCGAGTTGGCCATGGAGGCGTACCTTGCTGCCAGCTATCTTTCACCTGCCGAAGCTCAGCAGGATGGTTCTAGACCATCAAGGATTTGACTGTTGCCTCGAAGCTGCTCAACGAAACTGCAGCCAATATAACCCCCAACAAAGTAAACATGGACGCGTTCATCATGCTCCTCAATCCTTTCCGCTCGTTATGGGGGATCTCCGAAAAGGCGCTCGAGTTGCTGCTCACACAATCACCCTCCAATTCGAACGTGGCCTTCAACACACCAACCGACGTCGACCGCCACACGCGCCTATGGCTTCCCGAGGATGTGAAGGAACCATACGAGAAGCCAGGTTTGGATGCCAAGGTCTATTTCATTGGAGACCTGTTGGTGAGGATGATGCGCTCCATGGACCTCATCCGCAGGTCGTTAATGGAACCATCGACGCGCTCTCAGAGAACTCTCCCCAGTACATGGCTCTCAGCAATCACGCCTGCGCTGGCGCTAAGTGTTCCTAGCTGGGACACGGGGAAGAAATGCCGACCCGAAGAAACTCGAATGGGACCGATCGCGAATTGGGACCAGCCTTGTCGTTATAGAAGATGGCTCGGCTATTGTGTTCCCCAACGGCTTGCAGGGCAGATCTTATCGCACAGCGAGGGTTTCAAATCCATTTACGATGGCAGAAACGGGATGATGTGAGTGGGATATTGTCATTAAATAAACTAGCTAATCTAATCCTTACAATGAAGTTGAGTTGGTTGCGGAAGCTTTCAACCTATTTGGTGGCCTTATGGTCCATTCAACCCCATCATGGTCTTTTATATCCGACAACAAGCAATATTAAAAACTTTTTGTTAATGGTAACATCACCAACCAAACGTACGGAAAAAGTATCAAAATCGGAGATGTCACCTTTCATCTGAACATGGCCGATCGTACATGCTCTCTCTCGATCAACGAACATAACAACAGCGCGATCTTCCCGAAAAAGGTTACTCGGCCGTTAGCTTCAGGCCAGGAGCTAAATATCAGGTTAGATATCGCACAGTGTGATCGGCTCAGATCAAAACAGATTCTGACCTCCCAATATTCTCCCTAGTGCCGCGACAAACCTTCCTTTCCTGAAGAACAACAATTTTTGGTTTCTGGTTTCTGTATCTTTTGCAAGTAACTACTGTAGCAGAATTGTAGGTATTTTCATCTCACATAACCATGGAATGTATATTGATTTTGTATTATTAAAGGTGCAGCTGAAGGAAAAAAATATTAGTATTAATGATGGTGAAAGTGTCTGACATTGCGACAATATTCAGCGACTCCATCCACTTTGCATGGGGTCACTACACCCACATGCAGAAGACGAGAATTGGGTTCATTATACAGTGCATGGGGATACCATCATTTTAAACCTTCTTTCGCCCTGGCCGTACGGTCAAAACCCGATCTTACATAATGTGATGTGAGCATAGCTTCCCAAAATAATAAATAAACAATCCTTCCATCCTTTGCAACGCCACTCTGCCACTTCCAAAAATCATAAACCATGCCGGAAAATGGTCGTGGCTTGAAAACCGATTTCATATTCCTTCTCAATAGCTCCACCCTCCATGATACCGCCATCGCCTGCGCAGACGGCATCGAGGTTAAGGCCTGTGGAGCTTTCCTCGCCACGAGGTCCGCAGTCTTTATGCAGAAGCTTTTCGGGCCCGAATAATCCGCAAACGTTCCCACCAAAAGGATCGTTCTCGACAACATCAAATCAACCACATCGACACCGAGACCATCGGGACCACTACGCTTCCGCCCGAGTTGGGCATGGAGGCATACCTTGCTGCAAACTTTTTCTGCCTGCCGAAAATCAGCAGGATGGTCCTAGACCATATTAAGGACATCGGGGATTTGACTGTTGCCTCGAAGCTGCTTAACAACACTGCCGCCAGCATGACTCCTAACGAAGCAAACATGAACGTGTTCAATATGCTCCTCAACCCCTTCCGCAAGCGCACTCTCGTCATGGGAGATCTGAACATCCTCTCCGAAAAGGCGCTCGAGTTGCTGTTCACACAATCACCCTCTGATTCGAACATGGCCTTCAGTACCAGCTCCTTATATGCATTATCGACTGGGCATGGTCCCGTCGCCAGAACGCACCAACCGACGTCGATCGCCATACGCGCCTCCGGCTTCTCGAGGATGTGAAGGAACCATATGAGGAGCCAGGTTCGGACGCCAAGGTATGCTTCGTTGGCAACGCGCTGGTGGGATGGTGCGCTATATGGACCTCATGCTTGTGTGCCCGCATCGTCTGTTGATCATTATGGGAACAATCGACGCGTTCACATATGACTCTCCCCAGCAAATGGCTCTCAGCAATTACGCCTGTGCTGGTATCAAGTGCTCCCAGGTCATCCGTCTGGGACTCGACCCAAGGTCATCCTATGGGACTCGGGAAACGACGACACGGAAGAAACTCGAGTGGGACCGATCGCAAATCGGGACCGGCCTTGTCGTTACAGAAGACGGCTCAGTTATCGAGTTCCCCAATAGCTTTCCGAACAGAACTTACCGCACAACGAGGGTTTCAAATCCCTTCACGGCGGCGGATATTGTCATTGAATCAACTAGCACCTCTAGTCCTTTCAATGATGTTGGGTTGGTTACGGAAGCTTTCAACTTATTTGATATTCATATGCACTTTTCAACCCCATTATGGAATTTTATGTTGAACAACAGCCAACATTATAAACCTATCGGGTATCAAAATTGGAAATGTTGTCACCTTTCACCTAAACATGACCGATCACACATGCTCTCTCTCAATCAGCGGATATAACTACAGTGTTGTGTGGCGCGATCTTCCCGACAAGGTTTACCCAGCTGTTAGCCTCAGGCCTGGAGCAAAATAGGGTTAATCTCGCACAGCGTGATCGTCCCGTTCTGACCTCCCAATATTCTTCCTGGTGCCGCGACATGCCTTTCTTTCCTGAAGACCAGCAGTTTTTGATTCTGTATCTTTTTGCATGTGTTAGTGTAGCAGAATTATAGGCATTGTCATCTCACATAACCTCGGAATTAAAGTTGCAGCTGAAGGAAATATATATGTTGCTAGTATTGATGATCGTGGCGTTGCGACAATATTCAGCGATGCTGTCCACTTTGCATGGGGTCACTACACCTTCATGTATATAGAAGACGAGAATTGAGTCCAATATATTATTGGAATACCATCATTTTAAACATTGCATTGTGTACATTGCACCATCACCATATGGAACCTCCTTTTGTCCTGACCGTACGGTCAAAACCCGAGCTTACATTCGAACTCATAATAATGGATGGTGTGGCGTGGAGCCCCTTCCCCAAACAAATATATACGTAAATAAACAGTCCTTCCCAAGACTCGCATCCTTCGCATCGCCACTCCGCCCCTTCCCAAAATCATAAACCATGCCGGAAAGTGGTCTTGACTTGAAAACCGACCTCATATTCCTTCTCAACAACCCCACCCTCCATGATACCACCATCGCCTGTGCAGACGGCATCGAAGTCAAAGCCTGTGGAGCCTTCCTTGCCGCGAGGTCCGCAGTCTTCATGCAGAAGCTTTTCGGGCCTGAACCATCGGCAAACGTTCCCACCAAAAGGATCGTTCTCGACAACATCAAATCCACTGCACTCAAAATCATCATTCATTACATCCACACCGAGACCATCGGGGCCACTACGCCTGTTGGCCATGGAGGCGTACCTTGCTGCCAGCCTTTTCCGCCTGCCAAACCTCAGCAGGATTGTCCTGGACCATATGAAGGACATCAAGGATTTGGCTGTTGCCTCGAAGCTGCTCAACGACACTTCTTCCGGCATGACTCCCAACGAAGCAAACATGGACGTGTTCAACATGCTCCTCAATCCCTTCCGTAAGCGCACTCTCGATATGGGGGATCTGAACATCCTCTCTGAAAAGGCGCTCGAGTTACTGCTCACACAATCATCCTCCGATTCGGACATGGCCTTCAACACACCTGAGTACCGCCTCCTCCTCTGCGTTGTCGACTGGGCATGGTCCCGTAGCGAGGACGCACCAACCGACGTCGAACGCCACACGCGCCTACGGCTTCTCGAGGATGTGAAGGAACCATACGAGGAGCCAGGTTCGGACGCTAAGGTCTACTTCATCAGCAACGCGTTGGTGAGGATGATGCGCTACATGGACCTCATGCTTGTGTGTCCGCACCGTCTGAGGGTCATTAATGGAACCATTGACGCGCTCTCAGAGAACTCTCCCCAGTACATGGCTCTCAGCAATCACGCCTGCGCTGGTGTCCAGTGTTCCCAGGGTCATCCCTCTGGGACACGGGGAAAGCCGGCTCAAGGTTATCCGTCTGGGACTCGGGAAATAGCGACTCCGAAGAAACTCGAGTGGGACCGATCGCGAATTGGGACCGGCCTTGTCGTTACAGAAGATGGCTCGGTTATCGAGTTCCCCAGCAGCCTCTCGGGCTATCGCACAGCGAGGGTTTCAAATCCGTTCACAACGGCGGAAACGGGACTATGCGAGTGGGATATTGTCATTGAAGCAACTAGCTCATCTGAGCCTTACAACGAAGTTGGATTGGTTGCGGAAGCTTTCAACTCGTTTGACGGTCATACAACTCAATCAACCCCATCATGGACTTTTATATCGGACAGTAATCTATATTGTAAACTTTATGTCGATGGTAAAATCACCAACCAGGCGTACGGCAAGGGTACCAAAATCGGAGATGTTGTCACCTTTCACCTGAATATGGCCGATCGCACATGCTCTCTTTCGATCAACGGACATAACTATGGTGTTGCGTGGCGCAATCTTCCCGACAAGGTTTACCCAGCCGTTAGCTTCAGGCTAGGAGCTAAATATCGGATTCGATCTCGCCAAGTGTGATCGCCTCAGACCAAGACACATTCTGACCTCCCAATAATTCTCCTGGTGCCCCGATGTGTCTTCCTTTCCTGAATCCTGGCAGTTTTTTGTTTCTGTATCTTTTTGCATATATTAGTGTAGCAGAATTATGGGTATTTTCATCTGACATAACCATGGAATGTATATTGATTTCATATTATTAAAGAGACAGCCGAAGGAAAAATATATATCGCTAGTATTGTTGATGGTGTAAGTGTCTGACATTGCGACAATATTCAGCGACGGCGTCCATTACATGGGGTAACTACACTCATATGCAGAAGACGAGAATTGGTCCCATTATATAGCGTATGATCATACCGTCATTTTAAACGTCGCACTGCGGGAAGATACTACAATAAGCGATGAAAACAACAAACAAAGGGCAAAGCAGGATGAAACTAGAGAAGTGGCTTTGGAAGGTGTAGAGCGGTGGTGGTGGAAGGTTCGAGCGTTCCTAAAAACAAACAAAAGCTTTGGACAGAGAAAGAATTGACCAGAGAGGTACATAAGAAACAGTACTTCATTCGTCTAAAAAAAAAAAATATTTTCATCAATTGTACGAAATTCACATGGGGGCCCGCACTGAT
>RQIL01002198.1:0-13438 GCA_003951145.1 Jimgerdemannia lactiflua
TTAATATACTATAAACTATTAAAAATACCTTAGTTATATCTGAGTTATAGTTACTTATATGATAAATAACAGAGATGTATACCTTTCTCTACTATCACTTATATTATATCAATTTTCAGTAAAGTTTTGATATACTATTATAAAGCTTATTAGAGAAAGTAACTAAAGATATAGTGACTATATAAGATTCTAGTGGGTATACTAGAGTGGGAGATAGTGGAGCATTCAGTTGGCAGTATGAAAAGGAGGGGTATGGAATGGGATTGGGTTTTTTTTTGGTCCAACTAGTAGTGGTAAAGGGTCTGGCAGGGGGTAAGAAGTGAGCAAGAAGGCTGGGGGTGGGGGGCTGGTGAGTTTTGTAGCTATAGTAAAGACTGGAGATAGACCAGGGGGAGAAGATGGCTGGCAGATGGCCAGCAAGAGAAAGAAGAGGATGGCTGGAGATACTAGAGAAGTCCTGTCTGGCAGAGAGAGGAAGAGAGTTGGAAGAGCTGTGGCTGGCAGTTAAATGGGGACTACTGATAGCAGTATGATGGAGAATCTAAAAAAAAATCCAGATGTGACTACTGATAGATATAAAGTAATCCCAAGGGCTTGGGAAATATAAGCAAGGGTAACTTAATCAATAGTGTAATGAGACTAGTAGTGGCACTATTACTCAAGAAGTCAATCTTGGAATTTACCATCATATTGAGTTTCTGTAGACTAGTAATGATAGTAAGAATGATATTGAAGTTACTGGCCAAGCAGTTGAGTGATGTGGTATTAGTAAAATTTTGAAAAAGACTAGAAAGGATGATAGAAGTTGAATTTGTTAAGAAAGAGTATCTGATAATAGCAATGTCAAAAGGGGTAATAGTTGGAGAGGTAGCAGTATGAATGCTAAAGTATTTGAGATAAAACCCCAGAGTAATACATATAACTAGTGGTGAAGAGTATCTCAATGGTATTGATAAATGAGATATAAGATAGAGTAGAGATATTGATAAGAGAATATAGAGATATTATGGATATCAGTTTTCAGTTGTAGGAAGGGATGAAGTTCAGGACAGAAAATATTGAGGTAGGGCTGTAGTTGGCATAGAAAGGAGTAATAGATAAGGCTGGGGATTGGTCTTGAGTTATGAAGTTAGAGCTATTTAAGTATAAGATATTGAGGCTGAAGGAGATAGAGAAGAAGGAGAAAGATCTATTGACTGCCATTTGGGAGCTTGGGAGAGTAATTGAGTAGATGCAAAATGCTTGGGAGGCTTTCAAGGAGATAATATATATATAGAAGGTGGGGAAACAAAGAGTGCAGTTTGACAAGAAGGTGTAGGAGGGAGAAGTTGCAGAAGGATCTATTAGAGAGCTTCAAGAAAAGACTGATAGAGGTAGAAGGTAGTTGAGGAGAGGGAGCAGAAGTCAGTCAGTGGCCAGAGAGAGCAGAAGTGTTCAGATATATCAAAATTATTAAGAAGAATGAATTGGGTTTCTTTATTGATCTAGATGAAGAGGAGATGGAAGAGGATCAGCTGGAGACCTCTGGTATAAGAGCTGAGAACAGAGAGAAGGTGAAGGATGTTGTGATGAGAGGCATACAGAATGTGAAATTTAGTATACTAAATGTGGAATAATGGGGTATTGTTATTGAAGTAGCTGAGAAGGAGCTTGTTGATATAGTGAATATAGTATAGAAGAAGTCAGCTAGTACTAAGAGAGAAGGTGGCCTAAGAGAGAAGAGGAGGCCAATAACTCTAAGTGTGAATTGTGTAGAAGAATAGATATAGATATTGTAAGTACTTAGAGACTTAGCAGCAGATAAACTAAGTGAGGTGGATTTTGGAATTCTTGATAAGGAGAAATAGAAGAGATATTTGTCTGAAAGTAAAGTTATAGATAAGATGAGATCAGAGAGCTTAACTATATTGCTTGAGGATGAATATAAGGCAGATATTGTCAGAGAGGCTAAATTGATAATAGTAACTAAGGAGATTTTTGCTGAATACTTAAAGGTATAAAATAGAGCTGAAATGTAGAGAGCTGTCTGTAAGGATTATAGGGAGGAGATGGAAGAAAAGGTAGATGAAGCTGACCAGAAAGTACTAGTGAGATTAGAGGCAAAGAAGATAGTGGAAGAAAAAGTCAAGGAAGAATATCTATTAAGAATATATATGAAATTGTGAGAGGGCTGGGAGAGATATAATATTCAAAAAAAATCCTTTCTTATAAATAGTATAATATCAATTTTCTTACAAACATCAATAGATTGAGGGATAATATATAGTGTTGGAACATTTTCACTTAGCTGAAGGGTTTGGAGGCAGATCTTTTTCTGCTTTATGATATATGCTATAATGATACTTTGGATAGGTAGAATTGTCCTAAGAAATAGGGAGGGGTAGCTGAATGATATAGAAAGGTTGGAATTCTGATACAAAAGAAAAAGAGCAAGCTGAGAGATATTGGTAGATAGGGGAAATAATTATGTTAGAAGTATAGAAGAGATCAGAGTAGGGATCAGTGGTAATCAGATCTTATTACTACTTAGCAGTCTGGAGATCAAGAGTGGAGTGGCTGAAGAGACTATTGAATGGTAGTACTTTAGTGAAGATTGGGGTGGACTTATTTAGTAGTAACTTTGATATGATGTGGGATATTACAGATTGGTCTGATGGAGGGTCAGATGTGACTTACTGAAGTGGTGGATTCCAAAGATGGAGGGAGATGGAAAGACTGAGTGCATTGAGAGATGCTAAGCAGGCAAAGTGGGGTAATTAAAGATATTTATGCATTAAGTAGATGGCCTGGAGATGAGGATTTGATTGGATACTCATAGCAGACTACTGGGGTTTAGATATATAGAAGGTACTAGAAATACTGTGGTATCTCTGGTTGGATCATTAGGGAGTACTCAGATAGAGTAATTTTGAGAGAAGTGAGAATGGGCCTAGACTTTGGCAGCTCAACTGCACCCTTTTGGAGGACAAGGATCTGTGGGAGAAATGGAGTAAGAATACTATTTCTCTTATTAATGATTGAAGGAAGGAGGTGATTATGGTTGATATTGAAGTTGAAAGATACTATAAGGACTTATAGGTGGAGAATAGGAAGGTTGAAGGATTGGATCTATAGGAAAAGAGTGATGTGGGCCTCAGAGTACTTGGAATAATTGCTGCTGGAGTTTTCTGGCTTATAGAGAAGGAAGAAGAAAAAGGATTGGAATAGAGAGAGGGCAATGATGGAAATTGTGAAACTAAAGATAGTACTATATAAGAAAGAGGAGGTATATATTTAGAGCATAGTGGTGAGATTGAGGTGGTAAGGGCTGAAAGATGGTGAGAGGCCAACAAAGTATCTTTCTAGATTACTATTGTGACAAACCACAAAAATGTACCACCTAAATTATTGCCAGATGACATGAACAAGTCGGATGATATGAACATTAGCATAGCATAGTAACCAGTACAGCAACCATTGCTGTAGAAAACTGTATAAATAACCAGATAGCTAAAATAGGGAAAATCCCTGACAGTGGCTGTCACCCTGACAGTGGCTGTCACCCTGACAGTGGCTGTCACCCCAAATACACCATAAATAGCAAACTTATAATTAGCCAGATAGCAACCAGATAGCAACCACAATGTATAAAATACCCCAGAGACAAGAGTGAATAAACCTCAGTCCGAAATTGAATCTAAAGCAAAAGACAAGTCTGCCTACAACACTTTGAGGGATATGTCTGCCCAGAGCCACTTGGTCCAGAAAGGATTGCAACACTTAGGAGAAATGCCCACTCTAGAGCCTCTTCTAGGAGATTGTGAGCTTGGTATCTCATTTCCACTCTGGTCCACTTTCTGATATAAAGAAGTCTGATGTTTTTGGTTCACTTGCCAGATAAGCCAGAAGTCCGCCATTTTTAAGAGATCCGCTGCTTAAGGAATAAGCCACCATTTTCAAGTCCGTTTTCAAGTAATCTGCTGCTCAAAAAGCCAGTCTATCTGACACAACTTCACAGTGATTCAGTTCGTGCAAACAAAGCCAATCTTTAACGTAACTTTGCCAGCCACCGCCATTTTCAAGAGACCCACTGCTTAAGGAATAAGCTGCCATTTAAGAAGTCCGCCAATCCGCCGCATTCCGCCGATCTGCATCGTTCTACATTTTGTCTGCCAATCTGCTGCATTCCACTGATCGCCCACATCATTCAGTCTGCACCATTCAATCCGCATTGCCCACTTAGTCGCATCGTCTGCTTAGCCGCATCATTCAAGTAATCCGCATCATCCACTAAACCGCACCATTCGAAGACCGTACCTGAGAAACCTGCCGCATTTAGTCCACTTGCCAGAAAAGGAACCCAATTGCCCATCATGAGCAACCTGCATCCAGAGAACCCGCACTCTTTAAGGAATAACTGATTGCCAGTTCCCAGAGAGCCCACTCATAAGGAAATCCGTCTGATTACTCAAGATCGTCGGTCACACAAATTACCAACCGCTACCCAAGAAGGAAATCCATTCACACGCGCTACCCAAGAATACCGCCAAATTAGGAAATTACATGCAGAAAGTCTCCAGCTGTTGAATATTATACCACTAGACACCAATACAAGGAACCTATACCTATTATCTGAACATTTTGTTGCTTTTTGACAAAGTAACTGGTGGCTCAAGCCAATCTACACAGCTGCCCAACCTTGTAATTTGCCTCTATTGAGCCAGGTACATTACATTTGGGGGCTCAACTGGGAATACTCTCAAAAGAATTACCGTGACTTTTCAACTCACAGAACCCAACCTTCAACCTGGAGATCAGCACCACTGCAACCTTTGATACAGTACCAATCTCAGCTACCACAGGAGAAGAAATACCAGCTCTACAAAGTGTTTGGACAGGAAGAAGCATAATTACCTCTAGAATCGGATACCACTCAGCATCAGAAGGATCTGACTTTGCAGAAGCCAGCACTGTACAAAATCTTCCACCAGTACTACCAGCAGATACACCAACCAGAGATTTTGACGAGGTCACACCAAACGAAGTAGACAACACCAACCAAGACTTTGACAACCTTGTCCAAGACCTCAACAATCATCTTGAAAGATTCCCTCTAAGAGTCTTCCTTGATTTACCCAGACCAGTAATCCCAATCCAAAGAACTCAACCCACAAGGCTCCCCAGAGTAGTACCAAGAAGAGCACCATCTCTCAGATCCCTTGCACCTTCAAGCTCATATCCATCAACAGCCAAAAACTCAGAATCAGAGCCAGAAGTTGAAACAGAATCAGAAGACAGTGAAGACGAAATGGGCACAACACTACCCACATTTGCAGGATACCCAGAGGAGGATCCAAGAGAATTCATAGATGCAATTGAAGGAATAGCAGCCCTAAGAGACTTGTTAACCCAAAGACGAATCAATGTCTTCAAGGCACAGCTGAGAGAGGCAGCCAAAGGCATCTTCACCAGAACTGCAAATGATGTTGACACAGACCTAAGAGATGTCATGGAGAATGCAAGGTCAGAATAAGAACAATATGAGACCATATAGCACTGGATTATTGAAAAGTATGCAGGAAATGAAACCCACCACAAAGCCCAGGAATCTATTATGGGAATGAAGATGAACCTTGGAGAATCCCCAAGAGCATTCTTCACCAGAATCCAGAAGAGAATGCATGCTACTGGATTCAATGCTGCCAATCAAGATATCATTGGTCCAATGACCTTCATGAATGGAATTCCACCCAACATCGCCCAATATGTCTGAACCCTGGGCATCAGGAAGCCAGAAGAGCAAGTAGATGCAGCCCAAGGATACTTTGATGTCAAGCAAGAAACCACCTGGACTGACAATCAAAAAGAAGACAAGGAGGACCTCTTGGTCAAAGCTCTGCAAGGAATCCTTCAAGGAGAATCAAAAGGAGAGAAGCCCACCAAAGAATGGAAGAAGGACAAGAATGAGATTCAAGACCTCAATTCAAAAGTAGACAGACTGGTTAGCCAGATTGAAAGGCTCTCCACACGTGAAAATCGGAATTACCAGCCAAGGTATCTCCCTCAAGAAAATTGGAACTACCAGCCAAGGTACCCCCCACATGAAAATCAAGATTACCAGAGGAACTATCCATCCTCTGATAGTCGAAACTATCCTCCAAGAAACAGAGCAGAGATCTAATGCTACAAGTGTAGACAGCAAGGACACTATGTCTCTGAATGCAACAACTAAGGCAGCTCAAGGAATTCTGAACCACCAAACCAAAAGGATACCCACAACAAAAGGACAGAAGCTCACCCAGTTGAAGACTATGAGCAGAGTGACAGTGAGGAATATAGTGACCTAGACTTATATCCAACCAAGGCTGAATATGGCGAAACAGTCTACCCAGCAGAAAAGAGAAAGAGAGCAGTAGGTTGCCCCTGAGCAGTTGAGAAGCCACCAAAAAGAACCAGCAGAAGAATCATCCAAAATGAAGATGAAGAAGAACAGGTTGATACACCTCCCCAGTCTCCTTCACCCTTCATTCCTGGAGCTACTATCAATGGAGAAGATCCTCTACCAGAATCTGCTGATGAAGAAATGGGAGAAGAACCAGAATCTGAAACCAGGACTCCAAAGTCAAAGAAGAAATACATCCCAAAGACCATGCCCCAGGACATCTACAATGAAGCCTGGAAGAAGATCCAAGAAGCCAAGATGGAAGTCCCACTCTTGCAGTTCCTTCAACTGACACCTGCTGGAGTGAGGAACAAATTACTGCAAACAACCAGATCTTATACAGGAAGTGTTCCCATCCCTCAAGAAGAACCAGCAACCCCAGCAGTACAAGCTGCAGAAAGACATGTCAGTACCTATCTGTTTGGAGAAATCGGAGGCCAGAAGGCGAAAATCCTCATTGACACAGGAGCAGCTGTATGTGTCATTGCCAAGAAATTCCTGGACAGCATTCAATGGCCCATTGATGGGCCCTCTAGTCTGAGCATCATAGTAGCAGATGGAGCCCGAACCCAACCCCTGAGAGAAGTCTGAAACATCACCATTACTCTTGGACACATCCAGTTCACAATCCCCAAGGCAGTTGTGACTGAAGCTGTCACCTATGACATGATTCTTGGCACCAATTGGATGAAGGAGATGAATGCAGATATCAACATTGGTCAACAAGTACTCAAATTCGACTACAGAGGAAAGAAGTACCAAGTCAAAGTCACCAGCTTCAAGCCATCAAAGAAGAAGGTGACCATCTAAGAAGAATATGCCAGCAGTGAAGAATCCACTACAGAAGAAGAAGAAGAAGAGGATTCTGAAAATGACAATGACCCCAGACTGAGGCCCCGAATCAACATGGTAGAAGACAGGCCAGAAGATAATGTGTGGGCACAAGACACTATCCCCATCACAATCGGAGCCATTGCTAGAGAAGCCAGAGGATACATCAAATGCCTCCAAAGATAGAAATTTGAGGAACACTCATCCAGACATGTGGGAATTTGAAAGAGTCCTGGCACTACATGCCCTGAATGCAGAAGAAAGAAGAAGAGATGCCTCCACAATATTCAGCTGAAAAGCCATATACAAGTAATACCCCACCCCGAAATTGAAGCAGCTGAAATTCAAGCAATTTGGGACCAGCCTTCAGAAGAAGAAGATGACAGCATCTCTGAAAATGAAGAGCTCCCCACAGCCATTTCATGGGATGATCTGAATTGGGCACCACAAGAAGGAGAAGAAGACAGCACCCCCTGGAGTGAAGAAGAAGCTGGACCCAGCTCACAACCAGTCATTCCAAGGCCCGAAACCCATCAAGAGAGAGCCTTCCGAATGGGCAGATGCTCTCATCAAGTCATTTTCCACTCACCAAGAGACTACTGCTATCAGTGCCACATATTGGACCAGCAAGCCAGACAACCCCTTGGACCAGAATCTCCAAAAATCATTGCAGAAGGAACCTCATTCCAAGAATCTACCACCTCACTTGTAAAAAGAAGACATGGAGTCAGATTCTACACCCAGACAGAAGTGAAACCCCTCTCTACCCTTCCACCAAAGTATGATGCAAATGGATGCAGATTTCCGAAGCTAGGAGAAATCGAAGAAAGAAAGAAGTACTTTCAAGCCTTGGGATATTGCCATTATGGAAAGCACCCAAGATGCTGGCCTTGTCAACACGAAAAGATCCATCTCAGCAAGGATGTAATTGTACACACACTCAAAAGAGGAGATGACCGAGCCCAGATTCGAAAGGAGAAAAAGAAGAAGCCTGTAAGGAAGGTCCTCAAGATATATGACCTAGGAGAAGATATCCTGGCTCTTATTCGCCATGCAACTCACCAAGGATGGATAGATGATGCTATCAATTTCATGGAAGCCTTAGACCCCACTGGAAAAAGAGGAATCAATTATCTTTGGGACCCCTCTACTGGAGCAAGATGGCCACACCTAGACATCAGAGTTCGGAAATCTAATACCACAGGAGCCTCAGCCCATGGACAGCCTACACTTGGCAAGAACATTGCACAGTTTACCCTGCTACATCCCAATGCAATTCCACTTAAAAAGGCACACCAAGAAGATGTTGGCTATGACCTCAGCAGTCTTTATGACACTACTATGGGCCCCAAAAGTACAAAGCTCATTAGAACTGGTATTGCCATACAACTACCAAAAGGAACTTACATCCAGTTGACCTCAAGGTCTAGTCTAGCTCTTGAAGGACTCTCTACTGAAGGAGGAACCATTGACCCAGGATACACAGGCGAAATCAAGGTCATCTTAAGAAATGGAAGTGGTGAATGGATTCGAATCAACAAAGGAGACAAAATCACTCAAGCAGTCTTCCTCAAGTACAAGACTCCTCAGCTACAAGAAGTACCCAAGCTTACTCAAGGAACCAGAAAAACCAAAGGATTTGGAAGCTCAGACAAGAAGGAAGTACACCTCCTTCAGGTCAGCCGATTCAAAGCAAATGCTCCTCAACAAGTTTTCCACCAATCAGTGAAGCTTCACAAGAACCTCATTCTTGAGCCAGGAGAGCAGACCACTATCGAAATCTTTGCACCACCAGACCCCAGGAACTTTTCTTTGAACCTGATGTAGAAATCTGAAATCTGCACATAGAAGGATATACCTTCTCTGACAAGATGAATCCAGTACAATCAACACAAGCTGGGACAACATCATCCTGCCAAAAGAAACCATCATTGGACACCTTGTGCCTTATCTCAACCGAACACACAGAGAAGTTTATGAATTAAACTTACAGGGAAACAGCAAAAGGTCACAGAAGAAAGGAAAGGCCCCTCCATGATCCAGGAGAAAGTAAAGCCTTCCACAAACATTGGAGAAGAATTGACCCCTCAGCAACAAAAACAATTGACCAAACTCCTTCATAAATATCAGGACATCTTCACCACAGACTATGGCAACCTGCCATACAACCCATTATATCACCACAGTATAAATACAGGAAATGCAACACCCATCTGACAGAAACCATATAAGATACCCCACCACTTGAAGACATTTGAAAAAGAACACATACAGGAACTCTTAGACAATGGAGTCATCCAACCCTCTACCAGCCCTTGGGCCAGCCCTATACTTATTGTCCCAAAGAAAGGAGGATGGAGACTAGTTGTAGACTTCAGAAAACTCAACACAGTAACCGAAAAAGATGCATACCCCTTGCCCCAAATTGATGACCTTCTGGACCAGCTACAAAACGCAAGATACTTCAGCTGCATAGATTTATTCGCAGGATTCCATGAGATACCAATGGACCCCAAAGACATTCAAAAGACAGCTTTCCTTGCCCTAGAAAAATTGTTTGAGTCCCTCTGAATGCCTTTTGGACTCTGCAATATACCTCCAACCTTTCAGTGAATGATGAACTCAATATATGCCCCTCTCATCCACTACTGCCTGATTGTCTATGTGGATGATTCCAACATCTACTCAGTAAATTTCGAAGACCACCTGCGAGACCTTGAAGAGTTTTTCAAACTCACCTGACAAAACAACCTGAGACTCAACTCAAAGAATTGCTACTTTGGCAAACAGAAGCTTGAATTCCTTGGATTCATAGTATCTAAAGATGGAATACATGCAGACCCCAAGAAAATCGAAAAAGTCAACAACTTCCCTGTTCCCAAGACCCCAAAGGAAGCCCTGTTCTTCCTGATGCTTGCATCTTACTACAGAAGATTCATCAGGGGATTTGCCGAAATCTCTGCCCCAATCCGAATCTTGCTGAAGAAAGGAGTACTGTTCCAATGGAAAGAACCACAAGAAGAAGCCTTCTGAAAACTACAACACTGCCTGACCTCAGCACCAATCCTAGTCTAACCAGATCTGCAGAAACCTTTCATTCTATACACTGATGTATCCAAGAATGGCCTCGGAGCAATCCCTGCACAAGAAGGACCTGACAAACAGCACCATGTGATAGCTTATGCAAGCAGAGCCACCAACAAGCAGCAGACCAACTATGGGAGCACCAAATTGGAATGCCTTGCAGTCATATGGGCAGTCACCTTGTTCAAGCATTACCTCATTGGAAGAAAGTTCACCCTGATCACAGACCATGCAGCCCTTAAATGGTTATTGCACTGAAAAGACCCCACTGGAATCCTTGCCTGATGGATCCTTATCTTCCAAGATTACGAAATCTACCTCATTCACAAAGCAGGAAGAACTCACAACAATGTTGATGTTCTCTTCTGCATGACCCAATGAACTAAAGGAAGGGTGTACCTTGGAACTATACCCTCAAAGAAGTTCCCAAGACCATTAAGGAGTAAGAAGATCTCATCCAACAAGAATACCAGAAAGCCCACCAAGGACAGACAAATACAGAAGACAAGATTCGAAAAGATTATCAACATTGGCCCCACCTCAGAACACAAGTCCGAGACATTATCCAGAAGTGTGACACCTGCCAGAAGTATCAAGAAAAGAAGAACTATCAAGCCCCTCTGCAACCGATTCCTCCACCCACTCACATCTTCCAAAGATGGGGAGTAGATGTAATTGGACCCCTGCCAGTAACACCAAAACGAAATAGATATATCCTGGTATTTGTTAAACATCTGACCAAATGGCTCGAAGCATACCCCATAGAGATTGCAGATGCCCTGACCATTGTTGGATACCTTCATGACCTCACCCACTGATATGGACCCCCTGAAGAACTTATCTCTGACCGAGGAACTGAATTTGTGAATAACATAATCTCAAGTTATGCACGAATTCATGGGATCCACCTGAAAAGGACCACCTCTTATCATCTGCAAACCAATGGAATGATCAAAAGAATGAATCAGACCATCAAGAAAGGACTTACCAAGGTCAATCCTACCAATTGGAATCTCTGCTTATCTGAAATCCTATGGGAAATCTGAAACACCCCTGCTGCCTCAACCAAACAAAAGCCCTTCGAAATAATGTTTGCCAAGAAGACCAGAACTGCTGACCATGAGAACCTTGGAAAACTTCTTGAAAAAGGAGATCAGCTGCGAAAAGATGCCCAAAACCAGATTATCAAGGCCCAGGAAAAACAAAAGAAGTACTATGACCAGAAACAGAAGGATCAGAAGATCAAGATTGGAGATCAAGTCCTAGTTTGGAGAAGCATGATTGAAACAAACTTTGCTGCCAAACTGGAACCAAAATGGGAAGGACCATACCTTGTACACAACATCAGAGGAACCAGTATCTATATAAGAAGCATGGACGGACGAATCTTGAGAACTCTAGTTCACATCAACCACCTCAAGATATACCTGCACAAACCATAACCCAGAGGATAGATCAATGCCTCCAGACCCTCATCCTCAGCTCCTTCCAAGCCCTACCAATTCTCTTGCCCCAGTTCTGCCAACTTGAAGGAACTCCAATACAATTGATCCAGAAGCATCAAGAGAACCTCACCATTGCCCAAAGGTTGCTTCAGATCCACCATCTGCAGGCCTTCTACAATATCGGACAAATGTTGACAGACCAACCTTACATCAGGAGCCCAGCCAGAATCACTCTCAGAGAAGCAAGAACTGCCAAATGAATCTACACCCTATACAAACAAAATGTTGGAGCCCTGGTGCAGTCTCATCTCAGCCTCAATGACATCCACCAGATGAACGAAACCACTTTTCAGAGTATCCTTCAACAACTTGACATCCTATTTCCCGAAGAACAAGAAGAAGAACCAGAACTTGAATGGAGTGACCCAGACACAGAAGGAGCTGATGGAATGGGTATAGATGCCGAGAAGCTTATGCTTACTGGAATGATGACTAAAGGATAATCTGGGACAGACCACCCTTTAGCGGGGGCTGATGTGACAAACAACAAAAACGTACCACCTGAATTATTGCCAGATGACGTGAACAAGTTAGATGACATGAACATTAGCATAGCATAGTAACCAGCACAGCAACCATTGCTGCGGAAAACTGTATAAATAACCAGATAGCTAAAATAGGGAAAATCCCTGAAAGTGGCTGTCACCCTGACAGTGGCTGTCACCCTGACAGTGGCTGTCACCCTGACAGCGGCTGTCACCCCAAACACACCATAAATAGCAAACTTATAATTAGCCAGATAGCAACCAGATAGCAACCACAATGTATAAAATACCCCAGGGACAAGAGTGAATAAACCTCAGTCCGAAATTGAATCCAAAGCAAAAGACAAGTCTACCTATAACACTTTGAGAGATATGCCTGCCCAGAGCCACTTGGTCTAGAAAGGATTGCAACACTTAGGAGAAACGCCCACTCTAGAGCCTCTTCTAGGAGATTGTGAGCTTGGTACCTCATTTCCCCTCCAGTCCACTTTCCGATACAAAGAAGTCTGCTGTTTTTGGTTTGCTTGGCAGATAAGCCAGAAGTCGGCCATTTTTAAGAGATCCGCTGCTTAAGGAATAAGCTGCCATTTTCAAGTCCGTTTTCAAGTGATCCGCTGCTCAAAAAGCCAGTCTATCTGATGCAACTTCGCAGTGATTCAGTTCGCACAAATGAAGCCAGTCTTTGATGTAACTTTGCCCGCCGCTGCCATTTTCAAGAGACCCACTGCTTAAGGAATAAGCCACCATACAAGAAGTCTACCGATCTGCCACATTCAGCCGATCCACATTGTTCTACATTTTGTCCGCCGATCTGCTGCATTCCGCCGATCGCCCACATCATTCAGTCCGCGCTGTTCAATCCGCATTGCCCGCTTAGCCGCATTGTCCACTTAGCTATATTGTTCAAGTAATCCGCATCATCCACTAAACTGCACCATTCGAAGACCGCACCTGAGAAACCCGCCGCATTTAGTCTACTTGCCAGAAAAGGAACCCGATTGCCCATCACGAGCAACCTGCATCCAGAGAACCCGTGCTCTTTAACCCTTAGACTGTATTGCAGGCAAATTTGCCTGCAAAAACGAAAATATTTAAAATTCTATAAAAAATCT
>RQIL01002209.1:0-13435 GCA_003951145.1 Jimgerdemannia lactiflua
TTAATTAAAATTTTTCAAACTTATAATTAATATCACTATAAAGAGTTAGTCACTTTATTAAAATGAGAACTAAAAGCTTAGTAGTTAGAAGTTTGAATCTTATAGAGAGTAATTATTATAGTCTAGTTATAATGATATTGGTTAGTAATATTTATATATATATCTATTGTGATGTGCACAATTGACAATGCAGAGTACAAGTGACTGCTAAGATCAGATGACATATGGCATGATAATCAAGTGAATAACCTAATCCATCAAGTGATCACACCAAAAGAAGCAATGATAATCCAAGTTGAAATGAAGAACATACTACTTAAAGAAGACCCACCTCTAGCCTTGGAACCAGTACCAAAGAATGAAGAACTTCTCTACAATACCTCCTACTCACTACTCCAATCAGACTTCCCACTACTCTACTCCTTTGTCTAGCCTAAAGACCCTAGTCTTTGAAGCTATCAAGAAGGCTATTTAGTGCCCTGACACCTCCAAACATCTGAACTTCTACACCAAGAACCTTGGGCACTTCATTAATTATTAGTACATAATGACCCAATAGCTCAAAGATACTACCAAACAAATGACCCTCTGGCATGACTATGAAATCAGACACTACCTTCACAACAAAACTCAAGAAGATAACCAGAAAGACCTCATTACTGAATTGTTAACCACCAGTCAGCTGGTCAAGAGAGCCCTTCACATCTATCAGATATTCTGCCATATTCCCTGAACTATAGCCCATTTGTAAGGAGTAATCATTGGAAGCCTCACCTGCTTGATAGTTGAAGAAGCTAACTAGATAAAAGCTGAAGTAGCTAACTATATTAGTAGCAACCGCTTGCTGTGGAAAGCCAACAAACTGAATCCACTCTGCCAGGTTTCTACACTACTCTCCTCTGAGACAACCATCAAGGTCACCTCATGAGCCTCATGGAGATATTTGAAGGACTACCCATAACTGTTGAAGCACCTGCTAGAGCCACTCCAGCTACCCACCATTCTGTCAGCCTCAATTCGCACTATATTATTTGGAAGCCAAATTAAGAGAAAGCTCAAGAAGTTTCTGTCTTCGAAGAGGAGACCCAAGAACTCCAAGACCCTGCTCTCAAAGAAGTCCCCTCTGATATTAAAACTGATAAGTCCTTAGAAAAAGAAGAGCAACAGAGAGTTTATCAGTCCTCTGTCCACATCCAAGCTATTCAAGGATTGGAGAATGTCATTAAAGATGATTGGCCACTATTCTACTCTCTCACCTCTTGGCTGGCACTCCCCCCCTTTGAGGAATGGAATGATAAAGTCACATAAGATGATTTGTTTGCCACTGGTGAGGGGTACTATACCATTTAAAGCTGACAAATGTCCTTATACTGAATTTGTCAGCAACTCTAACTCTATATCATTAGTATAAACATCCATCACATCATGCGAGCCAATAGTGCATCCATGTTCAGTGTAAATATCTATTGCATCATGTGAGCCAATGGCACATCTGTGTTCAGTGCAAACATCTGTCACATCATGTGAGCCAATAGTACATCTGTATTCAGTGTAAACATCCATTGCATCATACAAGCCAATGGCACACCTGTGTTCAGCATTACATCCATATTCTTATCCAGCAGTAAATATTTGTTGCAGCCTGCAAGCCAATAGCTTAACCATGTAATGTAGCCACACTATAGTTAATCACAGATAGTAACTGTATGAATGAATATATATAAAATAGCCCCAAAGAACAAGTAAATAAACCTCAGTCAGTTGAAGTTTGAAGTAAAAAGAAAGTTTACAGAGAAACCACTGCCTCTAAGAGAACTGGAATTTTGAGAACAAGATAAATCTGGAGCAATTGAAGCTTGGAAGTTTGAGTTAAAGAATTACTCTTGCCATGACCCGACTGCTATTCAAGTTTTAAGACTGCTGCTAGTCAAGAAAACCATCAAGTTAAGGAAACCATACCTGAGATTCAAGTTAGTCAAATTACTTTTGCCACTACTAAGGAAAGCTACCAGGAAACTGTCACTGAGATCCCATGCATTCGACCCAGCCATGCATTCAGATCCCACCCATTCAACCTGTATTCAAGATTCAAGACCCATATATTCAAGTATAAAGACCCCCAAGACCCAAGGAATCCAAGGTTACTTAGCTTAGAAAAGCCAGCACAGCTGTCATTCACCTGACATCTTCAAAGTTAATAAGTCAGATGGATGAGCGAGCTATTGACCTCCATTTTCTTTACCCATATCTCACCATGAAGAGAATTACTAACTATCATACACATTGATAATTGACCCACATATTTGAGAAATGAGACCTAAGTAATCACCACTAGAGAAGTCCATCTATTATCTACTAAACAACCAAGCCAACCAAGCCATTGAACTGAATTCCTATCAATCTTATCTGCACCTAACCTCTAACTTTAATGACATATCAAACAATCCATCATGTGACTACTGCCTGTATCCACATGAACACACCTCATATACATACCATGTGCTTCACCAAGTGGTATATTGAGCCATGCTTGAAGTATATAAGTTATACAAAATGCATGCCACATTTTGGGGGCTCAACTGGGAATAGTTTTTTTTAAAGACTTGATCTTTTGGCTCAAGAACCCAGCAGCTATCTACATTGGAGACTCTAGGAGAACCTAGCCAGCAACAAGTTCAGAGACAGCCCTCTTCAGCAGAAAAGAAGGCCCACACCATTGTCAGGACAGCAGCCAAGACCTTGTTCAGAAATAGCAGCCAGAAAACTGAATCCAAGGACAGAAGTGACCCAGACTATGGCTTGACCTCAAGGAAGAGAAGACAACTCAGAGGACAACCAGAATCCCTTCAACTTCAAGACCTAGAAGAAGACCTTCCTGAAGAGTATCAGATCTGAATCTATAGGAAGAACTCTGACTGGAGCAACTACATCACCACAGCTGTCAATTGAGCCACTCCTCTAGACTGAGTTTACTTCGAAACATCTGAAGGAGAAGAGAATTACCATCCATATAATCTAGAAGACAAGTTCAAACTATACCATCATACTGATAGTAATTCAGACTTCCAGCAAGACGAACCAGACCCCACTACTTTATAGCTGTAAGGGGCAGATGAGTTTAACACCAGTTATATCAGCCCCCTAGCTCTTTCAATTACTTGAGCATCTGTACCTTGGTCACTCACACCTCACTACTATCTATAAGAGACAAGGAACAATGCTTCCCTTGGAGCCTCAGCATTTGATAGCCACTACCAGTCAATTAGAAGGTCACTACCTTCAAGAACCTATACTCTGGCCTTAATCAGTAGACCCAGATCTCCTATACCACCAAGACACTGTCCTCTGTCAGTACTCTCTATATATCAAGCACCTTCACCATCTCCTTTTCCACAAGGACCTTCAAGGAATACTACCCCCGAATCAGATTCAGACTATGAAGATAGTGAAGATGAACCAGATATGAGCTATCTTCAGAAGTTTTACAGAGCAGACAGTGAAGACATTAAGGAGTTCATTAGAGAAATTGAGGTACAAGCAGCTGCCAAGCAATGAGATGCCCAAAGACAACTCAGAATCATCAAGTCACTCTTGAGAGACCCAGCCCTACAGAGATACAACCAAGCCAAGCTTGAGAGAGGAGATATTTATCAACAGGAATATATTGATCACCTTCAGAATGCAGACTATCCTGAAAGGTGCACCATCCACAAAAACTGGCTCTGTGCACAGTTCAATGGTCTTGAGCATCAATAAGAAGCACAGAAGGCCTTAACCTACATAACTCAAGCACCCAACAAAACCCCAAAGAGTTTCTACAATTGGATCCAAGCTCAAATGATCAAGACAAACCTGCTGCCTACAGTCCAACTGGCACTGGCATCTACTACCTTCCTTAATAGCTTATACTCAGAACTCAGAAGGTAAGTCATTAGGATGGGTTATCAGAGCATCGAGCAGCAAGTTACTAGAGTGCAAGAATGTTGGGAAGCAGACTACAGACCAGCCCAGCAAGAGCACCAAGAGCCAGCTAGAACCAAACCTCCAAGACCTTGAGGAACTACCACAGTAGAACAGAAGAATGTATTCCTTAGAGCCTGGTTGACCAATTACAAGAACAGACCCCCACCTTCAACTCCAGCCCAATATAGTCAACAGCAACAGTAGCAGCCACCAAGAGTTCAAGAGGACCCAATGATCATGCTCACCAAACAGATGAAGGACTTAGCTATCATAGTGGCACAGCTGAAGAATCAAGAAGGAAGACAACAAGATTACCATTGCAACAACTGGCCAGACTACCAATAGCAAGACAACAGAAGTTCTTCTCAGGCACCACCAGCCACTACTGTAGGCTCAGCTACAACTGGTCCCCATGCCTCCACCTGTTTCTATTGTGGAGATCAAGACTACATCCAAAGGCACTACCCAAGAAAGAAAGCTACTCAGTCCAATGACAGAAATGTCAATCTCATTCAGATGGATGAAGATATATGAGAAATAGAAAAAGAAGCAGCCTAGCTTCATGGTCAAGATGACACTTACTCATATTACAAAGCCTTTCCATTCAAGGTGACTTGGGATACCACCCCTGCACAGACCAGAGGACGAGGAAGACCACCAAGGACCCCACTTCCACCACTGCCAGTAACAGTCTCCACAGGCAAGCACCCAAGACATGGCCATTCCTCCTCAGATACTTTATAGAAAAATAATGAGTCAGAAGAGACACCCCTGAATCTGAGGCCAGACCATCAAGAATATCAAGGACTACCTCCCTGCCTGATCTTGAAGAAGATGAGCACATGAGTGTGGAGTCCTCAGCAGATGAGATGCCCACCAGGAATGAGAGACCTTGCCCCCAAGGAACCAAACATCAGAGGAGCAGCAAACCTCATGTGGCAGCCTCTCTTTGGGACCAGATCTGTCAACAGAATGCAGGTCTTACCATTGAGCAAGTCCTCAAGAATGCTCCAGAAGTTAGGCAAAAATTCCTAAAGAAAGTCAAGGAAGATACCAAGAGACTTTCTGTCCAAGGACTACATATACAAGAGCCCAGCACTATCCATGCAGTGCATGAAAATCAGTAATAAGAACATCAATCCATAAGACTTGCAAGCAGAAAAGTGCATAGAGAAAATGCCTGAATTCTTATTGACACCAGAGCAGCAGTCTGCATCATCACTCAAAGGATGCTGGAGAGAATCAGTTGGGGAATTGACGAAGGAACCAAAGCAAGAGTCATCATGGCAGATAGATCAGCATCTACCCCCCTTGGACTTATATGAGATATCTTTATTTAAGTAGGAAAAGCCTGTCTCAATGTACCTCAAGCCATCATAACCCCTGCAACCTCCTATGATCTGATCTTGAGAACAGATTGGATGCACCAAGTTGGAGCCAATGTGGACATCAGAAGGCAACTCCTAGTCTTCTCCATTCATGAACAGAAGCACAAGGTACCCATTGAGTCAAGAGGATCATCAAGGAAAGCAAGTCAGGCCCCTGAGACTGAATGGCAAGGATATGGCGACACACCCACCACTACTGAGAATGAAGATGAGAGTGAAGCAAATTTCCTGCAAGAAATGGAAAGTAACTTTGATGCCCCTAGAGATCAAGACAGTGGGCCAGAAGAACTCTTTGTTGGAGTTATTGACATTGAAGGTCTAGCAGCAAGTATCAATAGAGCCAACAATGAGAGCACAGCACTTGAGTTTGCAGGACCATCCACACAACCACCACCCCCACTGATAGAAAACTGAATTTCATGAGCCTTCCACCTAGGTATGTGCGAGTACTTCAACTGCTTCTATTCACCAAGAGATAATTGCAACACCTGCCAAGTCCTGGATCTCAAGAAGATTGCGATACCAATAATTATCAATAAAGATGAATTGAAATGAGTATCAGTCCACAGTCAAGCTCAGCCTCCAACCCTGAAGACCTTCAAGAAGACTTATCAAGAGCAGTAAAAGGTTCTCTCCCGCCAACCCATGGAGACTCTCACCATCAAAAGGGACAGCAACAGCTCCTACACCATCACCCAAGCCCTTCAAGTCACTCTGCTGACCTATGATAAGTATCAGAAGAGGTACCCTACTAGTAAGAAAGTTAAGGAGTGAAATGAAGGCTTTGTCAAGAAGGGACACTGCGATTGTGGGAAGACCTTCACCTGTTACTGGTGTGAACATCGAAGTGTTCACCTCAGTAAGGATGTCCACAGAAGCCAAGTCAAGAGAAAAGACCCTACTCTACAAGAACCTAGAATTCACTGGGCCTGCTGGAAGTGCAAGAAGATTGACCATGAAGGAGACTGTAAAGTCAAGAACAAGACCACCATTTGGGACCTATCTCTGGAAGTCCTCACCATCATCTGCTGGTACTGCCATCTACACTAAGGCGAACAAGGAGTCAATCTAACCTTCATTCTCATGGAAGCCCTGGATCCTCTTGGAAAGACTGGGTTCAACTATATAAGAAACCTGAAGACAGGAGTGCATTGGTCATTCTTCAAGCCAGAATGAATGGAGTTCTCACCTGTGATCATAGTCACTGGAGTACTATTCCTCAAGACCCAGCTGGTTGTTCAAGTCAAGTTGCTCTCACCCTGGGCACAGCCTCCCCTTGTACAAATGGAAGGATCAGTTGGATATGACCTCTGTCTCCTGTATCAATCAACAATCTGACCTAGAAGTACCAAGATCTTCAATCTTCAAATCACACTTACTATACTGCCAGGACTCTATAGTCAACTAGCATCAAGATCATCATTGGCAGCTGAAGGAATCACCATCAAAGGAGGAGTTATTGACCAAGACTATCAAGGTTCCCTGAAGGTCATTATTCACAACCATAGAAGGAATCACCAATTCTTCAATCCCCTGAAGGCCATCTGCCAGATCCTCTTTATCAAGATCTTGCAACCTACTGTTCAAGAGATAAGGCAGCTGAACACCACCAAGAGAGGACAAGGAGGATTCAAAAGCACCAACAGGGACTCACAGATACCATCTGTCGAGATCTATATAGCAAAAGTTACCCAGTTCAGGCAAATGAGACCCCATATCTGCCACCCCATTTGAGCCAGAGAAGACATTATCTTGCAGCCATATCAGCAATGAGGCCTTGACATGCACCTTCTGGTAGAAGCTGACAACTTAATATTTGAACCATCAATAGAGCTTTGAGAGAAGTATCACCTGCTCTTGGCTGAGGAATGAATTTATGATCAGATATCACTAATCCACATCCCTATCAGAAACATGGGCTTCAAGGTAATCACTATCTCCAAAGGAACAATACTGGGATATTTCAAACAACTGATAGACATCTATAAGGAAGAAGTCTACAAGTTTTTGGGAAATAGCAAGCCCTCTCCAGTGAGATTGATGGTACCAGGGAGGAAGACTCAGTGAACTCAGCAATCAAAGCTATCAACATTGAGGCAACTCTAACCAAGGACCAGCAACAACAGATACAGAAGTTGATAGAAGAGTATAAGGATATATTTACCACCACATACAATAACTTCCCACCATACCAATATGGAGAGTACCCTATATATACCAGAGATATGAAACCAATCTGACAATGCCCCTACCGAATACCACACCACTTGATCGAATTCAAACAATAACATATAGATGAAATACTATGAAATAGAGTTATCAGACCCTCATCAAGCCCCTGGGCTTCACCAGCAATTATCATATCAAAGAAAGGAGAATGGAGACTAGTTGTGGACTTCAGAAAACTCAACAAGGTCACCACAGAAGATATCTACCCACTGCCAAGAATCAATGACCTCCTCAATGCCCTTGGAAAAGCCAAATATATGACAACCACTGACCAGTTTCAAGGATTCTAAGTAATCCCCATTGCCAAGGAAGATATCTGCAAGATGGTCTTTATCACTAGACAAGACAGTACAAATATCTTTGAATGCCATTTGGACTCTGTAATGCCCCAACCTCATTCTAATGAATGATGAACCATATCTACTAGGACCTCATCAAAAGAAATATACTAGTCTATATAGATGATATAATCATTTACTCTGAGACATTTTAGCAGCATTTGCAAGACCTCTGTGAAGTATATATTTGATACCATCTGAAGCTCAGGACTTAGACTCAATGCTAAGAAGTGCTTCTTTGGAAAACACCAAGTTGAATATCTGGGATATATTGTCTCAGCTCAAGGTACACATGCTGACTCCTGCAAGGTGGAGAAAGTCAAGAACTACCCAACTCCTATCTCAGCAAAGGAGACCCTATCTTTCCTTATGCTGGTATCCTACTACCGATGATTTATCCCAAGATTCTCAGATAAGACAGCATCTCTTAGAGACATCTCCAAGAAGGACCAACTATTCTACTGGAAGAAAGACTAGCAAAAGTCCTTTGATCTACTCAAGAAGGCCCTCACTGAAGCCCCAGTCCTAGTGCAGCCAGATTTCAACAAACTCTTCATCCTGGCAACCAATGCCTCAGCCCTAGGACTTGGATCAATTCTGTTACAGCAAGATGACCATAAGAGAGAGCATATTATCGAATATGCTAGCAAGGCAACAAATGAATCACAGGTGAATTACAGAGCCACCAAATTTGAATGCCTAGCAGTAGTATGGGCAGTAGACCACTTCCATCACTATCTCTTGGGAAAGAGATTTGCCCTCATCACAGACCATCATGCTCTATAATGGTTGTTCAAGAAGCCAGAACCTTCAGACATATTTGCAAGATGGATCATGTCCTTACAGGAGTACCAGTTCACTATTATCTACAAGAAAGGTATCAAGAACTCCAATGTCAATACTCTATCAAGAACTCCTTGAACTCAACAAGAAGGGAAAGAGCCTCCATGAGAGAAGGCTGCTTCCCACTCACCCAAATGAACCATGATCTATGCCTCACCCTCATCTGGAGCCTGCACCATAGGAGCTTCAAGAAAGAAATTCAGCCTGCCTATAAGCTGTTCATCCAAAGGAACCTCAAGAAATTCCAAGAAGGCAATGGCAAACTTTGGAGATTAGAAGGAGATCGATACACCCAAGTTCCAAGAGAAGACAAAGTACCAAAAATCCTGACAACAAATTATGACATGATGGTATAATGAATTATATAGTAGGTTACTATAATCTATAGTGAAGATATTCTGATATTTATAAAGGAATTCAATTAATTAGTATTGCTGCTAAGGTATTAATTTCTCTCCAATGTTTGTTTTAATTTATCCTCAGTTATAGAGAGGCCTTTTCTTTCTTCTGTGATCTTTTATTATTTCCCTATAAGTTTAGTTCATAAACTTCTCTATATGTTCAGTTGAGGTAGAGTACCAGGTATCTAATGATGGTTCCTTTTGATAGAAGGATATTTTCCCAACTTATGTTGATTGCTCAGGAATATACTGAGTTTATCTTATTAGGGAATATATATCCTTCTATATTCAGATTTTGAATTTCTTTATTTGATTTAAATAAGAGATTTCTGAAGTCAGGTAGTGCAAAGATTTCAATAGTAGTTTGTTCTTCTGATTTGAGAATTAGGTTCTTATATAGTTTTACTGATTGGTAGTATATTTGCTGAGGTACATTTGTCTTGAATTGGTTGACCTGAAGGAGGTGTACTTTCTTCTTATCAGAGCTTCCAAATCCTTTGGCCTGTCTGATATCTGAGTGAGTTCAGGTACTTTTTGGAGCTGAGAGGTCTTGTATTTGAGGAAAACTGCTTGTGTGATTTTGCCTTCTTTGAAAATTCAAACTTATTTACTACTTCTATTTTTCAGTATAATCTTAATTTCACCTATATATTTTGGATCAATAGTTTCTCCTTTAGTAGTAACTCCTTCAAGAGCTAGTCCAGATCTTGAGGTTAACTAGATGTATATTTCTTTTGGTAGCTGTATAGCAATACCAGTACTGATGAGCTTTATACTTTTGAGATCTATAACAGTATAAGAGAGGCTACTGAGGTCATAGCCAATATCTTTTTGGTATACTTTCCTAGATGAGATTGTATTAGAATAAAGTAGAGTATACTGTGTAATATTTTTGCCAAGTATGAGTTATTCTCAGGCTAAGGCTCCTGTGGCTTCAGTTCTCCAGTAATCAGGCAGTTTTCCTTAAAAGCATGGGTTTTTTATCTGTAACTTAGGTGATCAGATTTCAGATTTCCTTAATAGTGTAAGTTCTAGATATAGATTTACTCATAATAATAATCTTAAATATGGATGACAGACAATCAGATTTCTCTTATTTAAGTAAGTAAATCAAATTTGGTAGACTTCTTAAGTATAGTCTTTTGGATAGTGCAGATTACTTAAGTGATGAGTAGAATAATACAGATTGAGTGGTGCAGTCTGGATGATATAGATGATCAGTCAATATAGATGATTAGTGCTGAATAATGTGGATTCTTGAATAATGTGAGTTGAATAATGTGGATTAGTAATATATGGTAGATCAGTAGACAAAAATATAGAATGATGTGGACTTTCTTGAAAATTGTAGTGAAGTCCTTTACTTGAACTTGGCAGACTTCTTAAACTGGTGGACTTGAATGCAGATTCTTCAAATAATATGGATTTTTAGACATATTCTCATAAGCAAACCAAAAAGGTGGACTTCTTTGTATCAGAAAGTGGACCAGAGTGGAAATGAACAAAGCTTACAATCTCTTAAGAGTGGCTTTAGAGCAGGCATTTCTTCTAAGTATTGCAATCCAATTTCTTTAGGATCAAGTAACCCTTGGTAGATATATTCCTCAAAGTGTGTTAGGCAGACTTATCTTTTGCTTTTGAACTTTCAGAACTGAGGTTTATTCACTCTCATCACTGGGGTATTTTATACATTTGTGGTTGCTATCTGGTTGCTATCTAGCTAACTATAGATTTGCTATTTATGGTGTGTTTGGGTGGACAGCCACTGTCTGGTGGACAGCCACTGTCCACATTATTCCCTTCTTTGGTTATCTAGGTTATTTATACAGTTTTTCTGCAGCAATGGTTGCTGTGCTGGTTACTATGCTATGCTAAGTGTTCACATCATCTGGCTTGTTTCCCATCATCTGGCTAATTATGAGGTAGCTACGTTTTTGTGGTTCGTCACAGTATTATAGACTTCGACTACTATAGACAAGTTTAGATTACATAGTCACGTTTACAATGTAATTATCTCCCGTGATTTACTTAAATGTAGGTGCTCCTTTGCCATAAATTACATTGGGACGCAGGTTACTAAGTTACGGTACATTACAACGCCAGCCAAGTTGTCCCTTCTCTTGTTCACGGGGTGTCCGGTTTCAACTCGTTTCGCTCTAAAGAATCCGGTTTCGAATACGAATAATCCGGTTTCAAATTTAGATCATTCGTGTTCAATTCTAAAGAATCCGGATTCATTTCTGTCAGCAGCTTCCCGGTTTCTAGAGATCTCGAATTCTCCTTCTTGCGATAGAACCGAACAATGAGGACGCACAGCACCGCGAAAAACAATAACACTCCGCAGACTATTCCGATAGTGCCGCCGATTCCACCAAATGCATCCAAGAAGCTACTCTGGGACTGAGTAGGAGATGAGCTTTGGGATTGCGTAGGAGATGAAATTTGGGATTGAGTAGGAGATGAGCTTTGGGCGGGTGTGGCTGGAACAGGAATCGTGAAGGAAGTAGACCAGGCCCAAGTGGAGGTGTACAAAATATAAACAGCGTTGCTATAGGCACCATTTTTGTCGGAGCCTAAGGTGTATGATTATTTATGGTTAAGCAATCGATATGAGCGACACTTATAATGTAAGAAATTTCAAGGTGGTTGAGACGGCAGAATAATTACCGAAGGCCACCAGCATTTGTTTGTCTATCAGGAAGGCTAATTGATTTGAATAGCATTTTCCAGATCGCTGAGAACTCGCAGAAGTGAAATCGTTCCAAAAAACAGAGTTTCTCATGCCTTACCATTTGCGCCATACAAACCCGCCGACGGAGGGTACCCTGTAAAAGGAGGGCTTGCCCACTGAAATGTGCTAATATTCAGTGTCCAGAGTTCGTTAGTGATACCTGTATCACGGATGGTACCACCGAACATGATGACACTGGTGCCATCAGAACCTAAAGGTTTGGTGGCAACCGTTATCAGTTTGAAACTTTACATCAAAAGGTTGCAGTCGATATGGTGGTAATATGTTGTCATACTCAGCAGAGCCGTATGACCACATCTGCTGGATGGGGTGGGTCCATTAGTGCCAGACTTGGACCACGTTCCGGTGGTGGTTTCATACATGTCCACCGTGTCCATGAGGTAAAGGTAGCCACCAATTAGATACACTTTTGTGTCACTACAGAAATATGGGTAGATAAGAAATGAATGATATGGCGTTTGCGAGAGATGGTCATTATAATTGAGGCGATAAAGAAGTCAAAGAGAGCGGAACCTACACCAGTGTGGCCGTACCCAGGTATCGACCATACCACCCGTTGCCGCTGTGCAAAACGTTCCAATTCACCATGCCGGGACCGGTAGATAGCTTAATGACGTTGTCGTTTCGCAGGGACCCATTATACCCTGTGAATAAATCGCTCTGGCCACCAAAGTAGAATATAACGCCCTGGCTATTCCTGACTGTATTGTGAGCATGCAAGCCTAATACGACGGGGTTGCTGGGCATGGTCACGTTCGACCACACATGCACACCTGTATTGTACTGTACGGCCGGGCTCCTGTTGGTGAGGTTCTCGTTCGTCATAGTCGACTGGCCGCCAAAAACCCATAGCGTCACACCGTCTGCGTCAAGCTGTATCGTCGGTTGGCAACGCGTGTAGACAAGAGACGGATCAGTCAAGTCGCTGCTGTGGTCAGTCCACGGCGGGGCGGAGGTCTCCCAGGACCGGGAGACGTCTAACGAAAAAAGCGAGTTTGAGGACACCCAGGAGCCGGCAGTCGTGAAATTTGGGAGACAGCCTCCAAAGAACCATATTGTGGAGTTGACCAGCACGGCGGCAACAGAATCACGAGGCGAAGGGATAAAGCATATGACTGTGTGTAGAAGCTGGAGGAAGAGGATAACGTGTATCAGCATCATTGCTATGGTAGAACAGGAGTGGAAATGCATTTTGCCTAACTAACGTATTCGATGAGGTAGTAATTACAATCTATGAGTAATACATAATTAATTACTGCATAGAGCCGCTGGCATTTATACTGCATAAGGTGAAGCCGAAATCTAAAAGCAGCCAGGTGGCTGTCAAAATGACTCAAAAAGATTTCGTGACACTCAGGGAACGTTAAATTTCCTTGTTCCATAAAATGTTCTTTAGCATTGGTGCCTACGAAGCGGACGTTGGCGCAAAATCTTGGATATCTGGCATTCTTTCGTCCATTGTCGGTGATGGACGGGAAAATATGCCCCCGTCTGAGATTTTTTTTTTTTTTTTTTTTTTTT
>RQIL01002220.1:0-13432 GCA_003951145.1 Jimgerdemannia lactiflua
AAAAGTGGCACATTGAGCTATGCTTGAAGCTTATAGTTATACAAAATGCACACCACAATATATATTGTAATGTGCCCAGCTCAATAGAGGCAAATTACAAGGTTGGGTGGCTGTGTAGATTGGCTTGAGCCCCCAGTTACTTTGTCAAAAAGCAACAAAATGTTCAGACAATAGGTATAGGTTTCTTCTGTGTTGGTATCTAGTGATATAATATTCAATAGCTGGAAACTTTCTGCATGCAATTTCTTAATTTGGTGGCATTCTTGGGTTGATGGTCCTTGTGTGTGAGCAGATTTCCTTCTTTGAGCAACAGTGGATAATTTGTGTGACATGGGTGATCCTGTATATGGCGATTTCCTTATGAACTCTCTGGGAACTGGCAATCAGTTTCCTTGAGGGCACGGGTTCTCTGAGTGCATGACAGGCAATTGGGTTCCTTTTCTGATAGATAAATTAAATGCAGTGGTCCTCTTTGAGCGATGTGGTTTGCTTGAGCAGTGCAGTTCTTCGAATGATGTGGTTTAAGTGGATGATGCAGATCGGCGGAATGCAGTGGATAAAAGAAGGCGGACTTCTTAAAAATGGACTTCAGCTGGCAAAGTTACATCAAGACTGCTTTGTTTGCATGAACTGAATCACTGCGAAGGTGCATCAAGACTGGCTTTGAGGTGGATTACTTGAAAATGGCAGCCTTTCCTGGCAGCGAACTTGAATAAAAATAGTGGACTTCTTCAGGCTTATCTGGCAAGCAAACCAAGAAAACTTCTTTGTATTGGAAAGTGGACCAGAGTGGAAATGAACAAGCTCACAATCTCCTAGAAGAGGCTCTAGAGTGGGCATTTCTTCTAAGTGTTGCAATCCTTTCTAGACCAAGTGGCTCTGGGCAGGCATATCTCTCAAAGTGTTGTAGGCAGACTTGTCTTTTACTTTGGATTCAATTTCGGAACTGAGATTTATTCACTCTTGTCTCTGGGGTATTTTATACATTGTGGTTGCTACCTGGTTGCTATCTGGCTAATTATAGATTGCTATTTATGGTGTGTTTGGGCAGACAGTCACTGTCCAGTGGACAGCCACTGTCTACACTATTCTCTTCTTTGGTTATCTGGTTATTTATACAATTTCTGCAGCAATGGTTGCTGAGCTGGTTACTATGCTAAGCTAAGTGTTCATGTCATCTGGTTTGTTCATATTATCTGGCAATAATTCAGATAGTATGCTTTTGTAGTCTGTCACATCAGCCCCCACTAAAGGATGGTCTGTCCCAGACTGTTCTTTAGTCATCATTCCAGTAGGCATAAGCATCTTCAGCATTTATGCCTGTGCCATCATCTTCTATGTCTGGGTCACTCCATTCTAATTCTGGATCTTCTTCTTGTCCTTCAGAAAACAGGAAGTCTACTTGTTGAAGGGTGCTCTGGAAGGTGGTCTTGTTCATCTGGTGGATATCATTAAGGTAGAAGTGGGACTATATTAGGGCTCCAACATTTTGTTTATACAGAGTGTAGATTCGTTTAGCAGTTCTTGCTTCTCGGCGGGTTATGCCAGCTGGTCCTCCAATATATGGCTGTTCTTGTAACAGTTGTCCAATATTGTAGAAGGCTTGCAGGTGATAGATCTGAAGCAATCTCTGGGCAATGGCAAGATTCTCTTGATGCTTCTGGATCAATTGTATTGGTGTTCCTTCAAGTTGGCGGAACTGGGGCAAGGGAATTGGTAAGGCTTGGAAGAAACTGAGAATAAGGATCTGGAGGCGATGATCTATCCTCTGAGTCATGGTTTGTGCAGTTATATCTTGAGGCAATTGATGTGAACTGGAGTTCTCAAGATTCATCCATCCATGCTTCTTATATAGATGCTGGTTCCTCTGATATTATGTACAAGGTATGGTCCTTCCCATTTCGGTTCTAGTTTGGCAGCAATGTTTGTTTCAATCATGCTTCTCCAAACTAGGACTTGATCTCTAATCTTGATCTTCTGATCCTTCTGTTTCTGGTCATAATACTTCTTTTGTCTTTCCTGGGCCTTGATAATCTGGTTCCAGGCATCTTTTCACAGCTGATCTCCTTTTTCAAGAAGCTTTCCAAGGTTCTCATGGTCAGCAGTACTGGTCTTCTTGGTAAACATGTTTTGAAGGGCCTTTGTTTGGTGGAGGCAGCAGGGGTGTTTCGGATTTCCCACAGGATTTCAGGTAAGCAGAGATCCCAATTGGTAGGATTGACCTTGGCAAGTCCTTTCTTGATGGTCTGGTTCATTCTTTTGGTCATCCCATTGATTTGGGGGTGATAGGAGGTAGTTCTCTTCAGGTGGATCTCATGAATTTGTGCATAACTTGAGATTATGTTATTCACAAATTCAGTTCTTTGGTCAGAGATGAGTTCTTCAGGGGGTCCATATTGGTGAGTGAGGTCATGCAGGTGTCCAACAATGGTCAGGGTATCTGTAATCTCTCTGGGGTATGCTTCAGGCCTTTTGGTCAGATGTTCAACAAATACTAGGATATATCTGTTTTGTTTTGGTGTTACTGGCAGGGGTCCAATTATGTCTACTCCCCATCTTTGAAAGATGTGAGTGGGTGGGGGAATCGGTTGTAGAGGGGCTTGATAGTTCTTCTTTCCTTAATACTTCTGGCAGGTGTCACACTTCTGGATAATGTCTCGGACTTGTGTTCTGAGGTAGGGCCAATGTTGATAATCTTTTCAAATCTTGTCTTCTGTACTTGTCTGTCCTTGGTGGGCTTTCTGATGTTCTTGTTGGATGAGATTTTCTTGCTCCTTGATGGTCTTGGGAACTTCTTTGAGGGTGCAGTTCTGAGGTACACCCTTCCTTTGGTTCATTGGGTCATGCAGGAAAGAACATCAACATTGTTGTGAGTTCTTCCTGCTTTGTGGATAATGTTGATTTCATAATCTTGAAGAATAAGGATCTATCAGGCAAGGATTCCAGTGGGGTCTTTTCAGTGCAGTAACCATTTGAGAGCTGCATGGTCTGTGATCAGGGTGAACTTTCTTCCAATGAGGTAATGTTTGAACAAGGTGACTGCAGATATGACTGCAAGGCATTCCAATTTGGTGCTCCCATAGTTGGTCTGCTGTTTGTTGGTGGCTCTGCTTGTATAAGCTATCACATGGTGTTGTTTATCAGGTCCTTCTTGTGCTAGGATTGCTCCAAGGCCATTCTTGGATGCATCAGTGTACAGAATGAAAGGTTTCTGAAGATCTGGTCAGACTAGGATTGGTGCCAAGGTCAAGCAGTGTTGTAGTTTTTGGAAGGCTTCTTCTTGTGGTTCTTTCCATTAGAACAGTACTTCTTTCTTCAGCAAGGTTCAGATTGGGGCAGAGATTTCATCAAATCCCTTAATAAATCTTCTGTAGTAAGATGCAAGCATCAGGAAAGATAGGGCTTCCTTTGGGGTCTTGGGGACAGAGAAGTTGGTGACTTTTTCAATCTTCTTGGGGTCTGCATGTGTTCCATCCTTAGAGACTATGAATCCAAGGAATTCAAGCTTCTGTTTGCCAAAGTAGCATTTCTTTAAGTTAAGTCTCAGGTGGTTTTGTTGGGTGAGTTTGAAAAACTCTTCAAGGTCTCACAGGTGGTCTTTGAAATTTGTTGAGTAGATGTTAGAATCATCCACATAGACAATCAGGCAGTAGTGGATGAGAGGGGCATAAACTGAGTTCATCATTTTCTGGAAGGTTGGGGGTATATTGCAGAGTTCAAAAGGCATTTGAAGGTACTTAAACAATTTTCCTAAGGCAAGGAAAGCTGTCATTTGAATGTCTTTGGGGTCCATTGGTATCTCATGGAATCCTGCAAATAGGTCCATACTGCTGAAGTATCTTGCATTTTGTAGCTGGTCCAGAACGTCATCAATTCAGAGCAAGGGGTATGCATCTTTTTCAGTTACTGTATTGAGTTTTCTGAAGTCTACAACTAGTCTCCATCCTCCTTTCTTTGGTACTATAAGTATAGGGCTGGCCCAAGGGCTGGTAGAGGGTCGGATAACTCCATTGTCTAAGAGTTCCTGTATGTGTTCTTTTTCGAATGTCTTCAAATAGTGGGATATCCTGTATGGTTTCTATGAGATGGGTGTTGCATTTTCTGTATTTATACTGTGGTGATATGATGGGTTGTATGGCAGGTTGCCATAGTCTGTGGTGAAGATGTCCTGATATTTATGAAGGAGTTTGGTCAATTGTTTTTGTTGCTGAGGTGTCAATTCTTCTCCAATATTTGTGGAAGGCTTCACTTTCTCCTAGATCGCAGAGGGGCCTTTCCTTTCTTCTGTGACCTTTTGCCATTTTCCTGTAAGTTTAATTCATAAACTTCTCTGTGTGTTCGGTTGAGATAAGGCACAAGGTGTCCAATGATGGTTCCTTTTGGCAGGATGATATTGTCCCAGCTTGTATTGGTTGCTCGAGAGTATACTGGATTCATCTTGTCAGGGAATGTATATCCTTCTATGTACAGATTTCGGATTTCTTCATTGGGTTCAAAGAAAAGATTCCTGGGGTCTGGTGGTGCAAAGATTTCGATGATGGTTTGCTCTCCTGGCTCAAGAATGAGGTTCTTGTGAAGCTTCACTGGTTGGCAGAAAACTTGCTGAGGGGCATTTGCTTTGAATTGGCTGACCTGAAGGAGATGTACTTCCTTCTTGTCTGAGCTTCCAAATCCTTTGGTTTGTCTGGTTCCTTGAGTGAGCTTGGGCACTTCTTGTAGCTGAGGAGTCTTGTATTCAAGGAAGACAGCCTGTGTAATTTTGTCTCCTTTGTTAATTCGAATCCATTCACCACTTCCATTTCTTAGGATGACCTTGATTTCATCTGTGTATCCTGGATCAATGGTTCCTCCTTCAGTAGAGAGTCCTTCAAGGGCTAGACCTGACCTTGAGGTCAACTGGATGTAAGTTTCTTTTGGTGGTTGCATGGCAATACTGATTCTGATGAGCTTTGTATTTTTGGGGCCCATAGTGGTGTCATAAAGACTGCTGAGATCATAGCCAACATCTTCTTGGTATGCCTTTTTTGATGGAATTGCATTGGGATGAAGCAGGGTAAACTGTGCAATGTTCTTGCCAAGTATAGGCTGTCCATGGGCTGAGGCTCCTGTGGCATTAGATTTCCAACCTCTGATGTCTAGGTGTGGCCATCTTGCTCCAGTAGAGGGATCTCGAAGATAATTGATTCCTCTTTTTCCAGTGGGGTCTAAGGCTTCCATGAAATTGATAGCATCATCTATCCATCCTTGGTGAGTTGCATGGCGAATAAGAGTCAGAATATCTTCTCCTAGGTCATATATCTTGAGAACCTTTCTTATAGGCTTCTTCTTTTTCTCCTTTCAAATCTGGGCTCAGTCATCTCCTCTCTTGAGTGTGTGTACAATTACATCCTTGCTGAGATGGATCTTTTCGTATTGACAAGGCCAGCATCTTGGGTGCTTTCCATGATAGCAATATCTCATAGCTTGGAAGTGCTTCTTTCTTTCTTCAATTTCTCCTAGTTTTGGAAATCTGCATCCATTCACATCATACTTTGGAGGGAGGGTAGAGAGGGGTTTCACTTCTGTCTGGGTGTAGAATCCTACTCCATGTCTTCTCCTTGCAAGTGTGGTGACTGATTCTTGGAATGAGGTTCCTTCTGCAATAATTTTCAGGGATTCTGGTCCAAGGGGCTGTCTGGCTTGCTGGTTCAATATGTGGCACTGATAGCAGTAGTCTCTTGGTGAGTGGAAAATGACTTGATGAGGACATCTGCCCATTCGGAAGGCTCTCTCTTGATGGGTTTCAGGCCTTGGAATGACTGGTTGTGAGCTGGGTCCAGCTTCTTCTTCACTCTAGGAGGTGCTGTCTTCTTCTCCTTCTTGTAGTGCCCAATTCGGGTCATCCCATGAAACAATGGCAGGGAGCTCTTCATTTTCGGAAATGCCATCATCCTCTTCCTCTGGTGGTTGGTCCCAAATTGCTTGTACTTCTGCTGCTTCAATTTCAGGATTGGGTATGACTTGTGCATGGCTTTTTGGCTGAGTATTGTGAAGGCATTTCTTCTTCTTTCTCCTGCATTCAGGGCATGTAGTGCCAGGGCTTTTTCGAATTCCCACATGTCTGGATGAGTGTTCCTCGCATTTCTGCCTTTGGAGGCATTTGATGCATCCTCTGGCTTCTCCAGCAATAGCTCTGATTGTGATAGGGATAGTATCTTGTGCCCACACATTATCTTCTGGTCTGTCTTCTACCATGTTGATTCTGGGCCTCAGTCTGGGGTCATTGTCATTTTCGGAATCCTCCTCTTCTTCTTCTTCTGTAGTAGATTCCTCACTGCTGGCATATTCTTCTTGAATGGTCACCTTCTTCTTCTTCTTTGATGGCTCGAAGCTGGTGACTTTGACTTGGTACTTCTTTCCTCTGTAGTCGTATTTGAGTACTTGTTGACCAATGTTGACATCTGCATTCATCTCCTTCATCCAATTGGTACCAAGGATTATGTCATTGGTGACAGCTTCGGTCACAACTGCCTTGGGGATGGCAAACTGAATGTGTCCAAGAGTGATGGTGATGTTTCAGACTTCTCCCAGGGGTTGAGTTCAGGCTCCATCTGCTACTATGATGCTGAGGCTAGAGGGTCCATCAATGGGCCATTGAATGCTGTCTAGGAATTTCTTGGCAATGACACATACTGCTGCTTCTGTATCAATGAGGATTTTCGCCTTTTGGCCTCCGATTTCTCCAAACAGATAGGTGCTGACATGTCTTTCTGCTGCTTGCACTGCTGGGGTTACTGGTTCTTCTTGAGGATGGGAACTCTTCCTGTATAGGATCTAGTAGTTCACAGCAATTTGTTTCTTACTCCAGCAGGTATCAGTTATAGGAACTGCAAGAGGGGAACTTCCATCTTTGCTTCTTGAATCTTCTTCCAAGCTTCATTATAGATGTCCTGGGGCATGGTCTTTGGGATATATTTCTTCTTGGACTTTGGGGCCTTGGTTTCCGATTCTGGTTCTTCTCTCATATCTTTATCAGTAGATTCTGATAGAGGATCTTCTCCATTGATGGTAGCTCCAGGAATGAAGGTTGAAGGAGACTGGGGAGGTGTATCAATCTGTTCTTCTTTATCTTCATTTCGGATGATTCTTTTGTTGGTTCTTTTTGGTGGCTTCTCAACTGCTTGGGGGTGGCCTATTGCCCTCTTTCTCTTTTCTGCTGGGTAGACTGTTTTGTATTCAGCCTTGGTTGGGTACAAGTCCAGGTCACTGTATTCTTCACTGTCACTCTGCTCATAGTCTTCTACTGGATGAGCTTCTGTCTTCTTGTTGTAGGTATCCTTTTGGTTTGGTGGTTCAGAATTCTTTGAGCTGCCTTGGTTGTTGCATTCAGGAGCATAATGTCCTTGCTGTCCACACTTGTAGCATTGGATCTCTGTTCTATCTCTTGAAGGATAGTTTCGACTATCAGAGGATGGATAGTTCCTCTGGTAATTCCGATTTTCACGAGGAGGGTACCTTGGCTAGTAGTTCCGATTTTCTTGAGGAGGATACCTTGGCTGGTAGTTCTGATTTTTGCATGTGGTGAGCCTTTCAATCTGCCCAACCAGTCTGTCTACTTTCGAATTAAGGTCTTGAAACTCATTCTTGTCCTTCTTCTATTCTTTGGTGGGCTTCTCCCCTTTTGATTCTCCTTGGAGGATTCCTTGCAGGGCCTTTACCAAGAGGTCCTCCTTGTCTTCTTTTCAGTTGTCAGTCCAGGTGGTTCCTTGTTTGACATCAAAGTATCCTTGGGCTGCATCTACTTGCTCTTCAGGCTTCCTAATGCCCAGGGTTCGGACATATTGAGCAATGTTGGGTGGGATTCCATTCATGAAGGTCATTGGGCCAATTATGTCTTAGTTGGCAGCATTGAATCTGGCAGCATGCATTGAATCTGGCAGCATGTATTCTTTTCTGGATTCTGGTAAAGAATGCTCTTGGGGATTCTCCAAGGTTCATCTTTATTCCCATGATGGATTCTTGAGCTTTGTGGTGGGTTTTGTTTCCTGCATACTTTTCAATAATCCAGTGCTGCATGGCCTCATATTGTTCTTCTTCTGATCTTACATTCTCCATGACATCTCCTAGGTCTGTGTTGACATCATTTGCAGTTCTGGTGAAGATGCCTTTGGCTGGTTCTCTCAGCTGTGCCTTGAAGACATTGATTTGTCTTTGGGTTGACAAATCCCTCAGGGCTGCTATTCCTTCGATTGTATCTATGAATTCTCTTGGATCCTCCTCTGGGTATCCTGCGAATATGGGTAGAGTTGTGCCCATTTTGTCTTCACTGTCTTCTGATTCTGTTTTGACTTCTGGCTCTGATTCTGAGTTGTTGGCTGTTGATGGGTATGAACTTGAAGGTGCAAGAGATCTAGGAGATAGTGTCCTTCTCAGTACTATTCTGGGGAGCCTTGTGGGTTGAATTCTTTGGATTAGGGTTACTGGTCTGGGTAAATCAAGGAAGACTCTTGGGGGGATTCTTTCCAGATAATTATTGAGGTCTTGGGCAAGGTTGTCAAGGTCTTGGTTGGTGTTGTCTACTTTGTCTGGTGTGAGCTCATCAAAATCTCTGATTGGTGTTTCTACTGGTAGTACTGGTGGAGGATTTCATACAGTGCTGGCTTCTGCAATGTCTGATCCTTCTGATGCTAAGTGGTATCTGATTCTAGAGATAATTATGCTTCTTCCTGTCCAAATACTTTGTAGTGCTGGGATTTCTTCTCCTGAGGTAGTTGAGATTGGTACTGTATCAAAGATTGCTGTGGTGCTAGTTTCCAGGTTGAAGGTTGGGTTCTGTGAGCTGAAAAGTCACAATAATTCTTTTGAGAATATTCCCAGTTAAGTCCCCAAATGTAACATGCCCAGCTCAATAGAGGCAAATTACAAGGTTGGGTGGCTGTGTAGATTGGCTTAAGCCCCCAGTTACTTTGTCAAAAAGCAATGAAATGTTCAGATAATAGATATAGGTTTCTTCTGTATTGGTGTCTAGTAGTATAATATTCAATAGCTGGAAACTTTCTGCATGTGATTTCCTAATTTGGCGGCATTCTTGGGTTGACAGTCCTTTGTGTGTAAGCGGATTTCCTTCTTTGAGCGATGGTGGATAATTTGTATGACACGGGTGATCCTGTGTATGGCGAATTTGGCGGATTTCCTTATGGGCTCACTGAGAACCGGCGATCAGTTTCCTTGAGGGCACGGGTTCTCTGAGTGCGTGACAGGCAATCGGGTTCCTTTTCTGGCGGACGAATTAAATGTGGTGGTCCTCTTTGAGCGATGCAGTTTACTTGAGCGGTGTGGTTCTTCGAACGATGCGGTTTAAGCAGATGATGCAGATCGGCGGAATGCGGCGGATAAAAGATGGCGGACTTCTTAAAAATGGACTTCGGCTGGCAAAGTTGCATCAAGACTGCTTCGTTTGTGCAAACTGAATCACTGCAAAGGTGTGTCAAGACTGGCTTTGAGGCAGATTACTTGAAAATGGTGGCCTTTCCTGGTGGTGAACTTGAATAAAAATGGCAGACTTCTTCAGGCTTATCTGGCAAGCAAACCAAGAAAACTTCTTTATATCAGAAAGTGGACCGGAGTGGAAATGAACAAGCTCACAATCTCTTAGAAGAGGCTCTAGAGTGGGCATTTCTCCTAAGTGTTGCAATCCTTTCTGGACCAAGTGACTCTGGGCAGGCATATCCCTCAAAGTGTTGTAGGCAGACTTGTCTTTTGCTTTGGATTCAATTTCGGAACTGAGGTTTATTCACTCTTGTCTCTGGGGTATTTTATACATTGTGGTTGCTACCTGGTTGCTATCTGGCTAATTGTAGAGGGCTATTTATGGCAGGATTGGACCTTGGGGGTCCACTGGACCTTGGGGGTCCACTGGACCTTGGGGGTCCACTATTCTTAATTCAGCTATCTGGGTTATTTTTACAATTTCTGCAGCAATGGTTGCTGGTTACTATGCTATGCTAATGTTCACATCATCTTGCAATTCAGGTGGTATGTTTTCTTGACTTGTCACATTAGCCCCCACTAAGGATGGTCTGTCCCAGACTGTCCTTTAGTCATCATTCCAAAAAGCATAAGCATCTTCAGCATTTATACCCATACCATCATCTTCTTCTGTGTCTGGGTCACTCCATCCTAACTCTGGATCTTCTTCTTGTGCTTTGGGAAACAGGAAGTCTACTTGTTGAAGGGTTCTTTGGAAGGTTTCTTAATTCATCTTCTGGATGTAGTTTAGATGAAACTGGGCCTGTCCACATTTCATTCATATAGAGTGAAGATTCATTTGGCAGTCCTGGCTTCTCTGTGGGTTATACCAGCTGGGTTGCCTATGTAGGGTTGTTCATGTAACAGTTGTCTGATATTGTAGAAGGCTTGCAAGTGGTGGATCTGAAGCAATCTCTGGGCAATGGTGAGATTTTCTTGATGCTTCTGAATCAACTGTATCGGAGTTCCTTCAAGTTGGTGGAACTGGGGTAGAGGAATTGGCAGGGCTTGAAAGAAACTGAGGATGAGGGTCTGGAGGTATTGATCTATTCTCTGGTTCATGGTTTGTGCAGGTAAATCTTGAGGCAATTGATGTGAACTGGGGTTCTCAAGATTTGTCCATTCATGCTTCTTATATAGATGCTGGTTCCTCTGATGTTGTGTACAAGGTATGGTCCTTCTCATTTCGGTTCCAGTTTGGCAGCAAAGTTTGTTTCAATTATGCTTCTCCAAACTAGGACTTGATCTCCAATCTTGATCTTCTGATCCTTCTACTTCTGGTCATAGTACTTCTTTTGTCTTTCCTGGGCCTTGAGAATCTGGTTTTTGGCATCTTTTCACAGCTGATCTCCTTTTTCAAGAAGCTTTCTGAGGTTCTCATACTCAGCAATTCTGGTCTTCTTGGCAAATATCATTTCAAAGAGCTTTTGTTTAGTAGAGGCAGCAGGGGTATTTTAGGATTTTGGGTAAGCAGAGATCCCAGTTGGTAGGATTAATCTTGGCAAGTCCTTTCTTGATGGTCTGGTTCATTCTTTCAGTTATTCCATTGGTTTGCAGGTGATAAGAGGTGGTTCTTTTCAGGTGGATCTTATGAATTCATGCATAACTTGAGATTATGTTTTTCACAAATTCTGTTCCTTAGTCAGAGATGAGTTCTTCAGGGGGTCCGTATCAGTGGGTGAGGTCATGCAGGTGTCCAACAATGGTCAGGGCATCTGCAATCTCCATGGGGTATGCTTTGGGCCATTTGGTCAGATGTTCAACAAATACTAGGATATATCTGTTTTGTTTTGGTATTACTGGCAGGGGTCCAATTATGTCTACTCCCCATCTTTGGAAGATGTGAGTGAGTGAGGGAATCAGTTGTAGAGGGGCTTGATAGTTCTTCTTTCCTTGAACTTCTGGCAGGTGTCACACTTCTGGATGATGTCTCGGACTTGTGTTCTGAGGTGGGGCCAATGTTGATAATCTTTTCAAATCTTGTCTTTTATATTTGTCTGTCCTTGGTGGGCTTTCTGGTGTTCTTGTCAGATGAGGTCTTCTTGCTTTTTGATGGTCTTGGGAACTTCTTTGAGGGTGCAGTTCCAAGGTATACCCCTTCTTTGGCTCATTGGGTCATGTGGAAAAGAACATCAATATTGTTGTGAGTTCTTCCCACTTTGTGGATGATATTGATTTCATAATCTTGAAGGATAAGGATTCATTGGGCAAGGATTCCAGTAGGGTCTTTTTGGTGCAGTAACCATTTGAGGGCTGCATGGTCTGTGATCAGGGTGAACTTTCTTCCAATGAGGTAATGTTTGAACAAGGTGACTGCCCATATAACTGCAAGACATTCCAATTTGGTGCTCCCATAGTTGGTCTGCTGCTTATTGGTGGCTCTGCTTGCATAAGCTATCACATGGTGCTGTTTGTCAGGTCCTTCTTGTGCAAAGATTGCTCCAAGACCATTCTTGGATACATCAGTAGACAGAATGAAAGATTTCTGTAGATCTGGTCAGACTAGGATTGGTGCTGAGATCAGGCAGTGTTGTAGTTTTAGGAAGACTTCTTCTTGTGGTTCTTTCCATTGGAACAGTACTTCTTTCTTCAGCAAGGTTCAGATTGGGGCAGAGATTTCAGCAAATCCTTTGATAAATCTTCTGTAGTAAGATGCAAGCATCAGGAAGGATAAGGCTTTCTTTGGGGTCTTGGGGACAGGGAAGTTGCTGACTTTTTCGATCTTCTTGGGGTCTGCATGTATTCCATCTGTGAAGACTATGAATCCAAGGAATTCAAGCTTCTGTTTGCCAAAGTAGTACTTCTTTGAGTTGAGTCTCAGGTGGTTTTGTCAGGTGAGTTTGAAAAACTCTTCAAGGTCTCACATGTGGTCTTCGAAATTTGCTGAGTTGATGTTGGAATCATCCACATAAACAATCAGGCAGTAGTGGATAAGAGGAGCATATACTGAGTTCATCATTTGCTGAAAGGTTGGGGGTGCATTGTAGAGTTCAAAAGGCATTCAGAGGTACTCGAACAATTTTCCTAGGGCAAGGAAAGCTGTATTTTGAATGACTTTGGGGTCCATTGGTATCTCATGAAATCCTGCAAATAGATCCATGCTGCTGAAGTATCTTGCATTTTGTAGCTAGTCCAGAAGGTCATCAATTTAGGGCAATGGGTATGCATCTTTTTCGGTTACTGTATTGTGTTTCCTGAAGTCTACAACTAGTCTCCATTCTCCTTTCTTTGGTACTATAAGTATAGGGCTGGCCCAAGGGCTGGTAGAGGGTCGGATGACTCCATTGTCCTCTTACTCTCCCCTCCTCCTACCAAGGCCAGTAAATCCCCTGAAGAGCCCCTGGGGGCATACTTTACCTCCCACACCTTCTACATCAGCAGAACCCATTCCCCACTAGCGATATCACTATTAATGATGTCTTCAGTAGTGATGTCACACTTGATAATATCATAAAAAGGCATAGAATTGTCCTATTCTTAATGTCTCTATAAAGTAGGGGATATCTGTATGATTCTGGAGAGGATGGACTTCTAGGGGAGGGCCTTGGAATAGTGTAATCAAACTATAAATGAATTGGTCTGGATTATTCTCCAAGATAGGGTTCCTGTATATATACAACCTCCAAGCTAGTAAAATCACATTTCACTCTCAGAACCAATCTAGAAGTCATATGCAAGATAATAAAGATGAGTTAGTTTTAAGCCACAGAATATAAGATCATAAAGCTGAGTCAATTTAAAGTTACAGAACACAAGACTTATAGAAATGGAACTTTAACAATCAAGATTGAAAAATATATAAACCAAATATATCAAACCATAGAGTCACCAGAACCCAACAAACTCTGAGCAAAGAAATAGAATCACAAACAAATACCAATCATATCCAATAAGATCTACAACTACATCCGAGGTGATATTTGGA
>RQIL01002221.1:0-23514 GCA_003951145.1 Jimgerdemannia lactiflua
TTTTTTAAAAATTTTTATATCAAATATCAAATCAAAAAAAAATATATTGTGATGATGTCTTTGAATCTGGTGACATCAGAATCTAAAGACTGCTATTACTTTACAAGCTACTAATTGCAAGTTATGACTCACCTGTGACTCATCTTGACCATAAGATGATCTTCATCAGAAACTCATAATGACTCATAATGACTTCAGTAGTATACTACTAATAATCAGGTGATCCTACCCCCGGACCAAAGAAGAAACCTTCAAGAATATAAAAAGGAGCATCAAGAAGAGGTACAATAGCATCTACAATCAAGAAGACTTACCACAAACAAAATGCCTGCCATCATCTACCAAACAGTAAGATCAAGGAGCCACCCTGGACCATCAGTTCAAGAACAGATATTCAATGACACCAGAAGGGCCATGAGACTATACACTAGAAGAATCCCTAGTCTGAATCTCTATACAAGAGACCCCTATCACTATACTCTGAATTGCTGCAAAATGGAAATAAGAATCTCAATGGCCACTTAATGTCTTCTTATATAGCAAGAGTATGAGATAGGATACCATCTCTGCCAAGAATTCCTAGAGGCCAGCCATCAAGAAATTGCAGATACTATATGTATGGATAGGCATAAGTAGCAATTGGCCAGAAGAGTCCATCAAATCTTCAGACATGCTCCTTGGACCATTCCAAACCTACAGTATATCAAAACCTCAGACATTCAAGAGCTGTCAAGCTGCCAGATGGACCACTTAGAAGAGATGGTAGCAGAAGAGGCCCAATCTACCATTTCAGTTAAGAGTGAAGAAGTGCAAGACCTCTGGAACCCCCTTCTAGAAGACAATCCAGACTAGTTCATCCAAAGTTTGATTGCTCTGTTCCAAGGCCCTCCTCTAAGAATCTGTGCCTCACAAAATCCCACAGATGTTCCCTATTTTGTAGAGGAAAACCTTATAGACTGGAGACTATAAGAGCAGCAAGAGTACTCCATGCCTTTCACAGATGATGACATCATCAGTGGTGATATCATCTCTGCTGACATCACTCCTTAAGATAAAGGAAATAGCAGTGACCCATTTATTCTATGGGAAGAAGACTTCAACAATCTCTTGGAAAGATATGCAGACACCTCCTCCACACCCTCAGAACCCCCAACTGAAGTCAGCTCACTGGTGAAAGTTGCAAAAAATGATTTGGCCAGACACCCTGAAGAAAATGAGGAAGAAGAAGAAAATGACATAATCCCAGTCACACTGAACTTCAGATTGAACAGTGACAGTTCTATTAGCCAAATTTGATCTAGTTAGTTAGTTGCACAAACAGTGACTGTACTTTAACTAGCCTTATTCATCACAAACAAAGAATTAGCCTTATTCTACTAGTTAGTCACTTGACTTCCAAATCCGCACTAATTCAAGAATAGGGAATTACCAATTACTTAGCCATATACTTAGCAAAATCTACACACAACTCTGTATAAATACTCCCCCCAAAACTGCAGTGAATAAACCCTCAGTCAATTGGTTTTGCAGAAAAGTAGTTTGCAACCAACTTAAGTTTTTGAGAACTTTGGGAAAGACTCCAAGAGCCAAGGATAACTCTTGTTCAAGAAAACTGACTGCCATTAAGGAAACCGCCAAGTTAAGAAAATTAACTGCTATTCAATATTCAAGACTGAGTCAATTGATTTGCAATATCAACTTAAGTTTTGAGAACTTTGAGAAAGACTCCAAGAGACTGGAATTCTGAGAACAAGATAACAACTTGGAGCAATCGATTGCTTGGAAGTTTGAGTTAAAGAATTTCTCTTGCTACTGTTAAGAAACTGACCACTCCACTTAATTCAAGACTGCCACCAAGTTAAGAATCGCCAGCTGCTAAGGAAGCCACTGAGTTAAGAAAATCGCCGCCAAGGACCACCACATATTTCAAAGACCCACTTGCCCTTAAGTTAGCAAGTTAATCAAACATATGATATAAGTGAATGAGCCATTGCTATGAACATCTCCCATCTACTGTCACGAGCCACTTAGTCTAAGATTGCCACTGCCTTATATTGTTCAATGATTGACTACCTGCTCCCCATACCACATTTAATCGATCTGCCCAGCCCATCAAGTTTCAAGATTGCCATTTATTCAAGACCCAAGTTCTCATGCACATTGATTTATAATTATTAGATCGCCCGCATTTGGAACCTGATCACTGCCACATTCACTCACTGACTGTCATATTAACCGCTCCACCATATTAATCATTCCACCACATTTGAGCTACCAGTAAACGCCATCAGGAATGCCCTTTAAAGTATGATTAATCAACATGCCCGCCACTAAACAATTGAGCCATCATAATCAAAAGCCCATTATTGACCTGAATTCCTACTGTCAACCCGATCACCCACACTCGCTCCATTTTGATGACAAATCAAATGACCCATCATGTGACCCAGACCCATAATCAATGCAAACAATATATTTTATTCTTGATAATTTGGAGACTGTGCTTCAAGAGTGGCACATTGAGCTGTGCAGAATCATATAAGTTTATACAAAATGCATGCCACATTTTGGAGGCTCAACTGGGAATAGTTTTCTAAAGACTTGACCTTTTGGCTCAAGAACCCAGCAGCCATCTACATTGGAGACTCCAGGAGAATCTAGCCAGCAACAAGTGCAAAGACAGCCCTTTTCAGCAGAAAAGAAGGCCCATACTATTGTCAGGACAGCAGTCAAGACCTTACTCAAGAATAGTAGCCAGAAAACTGAATCTGAGGACAGAAGTTACCCAGACTATGGCTTGACCTCAAGGAAGAGAAGACAACTCAGAGGACAACCAGAACTCCTTCAGCTTCAAGACCTAGAAGAAGACCTTCCTGAAGAGTATTAGATCTGAATCTATAGAAGAACTCTGACTGGAGTGACTACATTACTATAGCTGTCAATCAAGCCACCCCTTTAGACTGAGTTTACTTCAAAACATCTGAAGGAGAAGAGGACTATCATCCATATAATCTACAAGATGAGTTCAACCTATACCATCATACCAATAACAACCCAGACCCCACTACTTCACAGCTGCAAGGGGCAGCCAAATCCATTATTAGTTATATCAGCCCACTTGTACTACCAATTGTCCAAACTTCAGTTTCCTAGTCCCTTACTCCCCACCATATCTACAAGAAATAAGGAACGATGCTTCTCTCAGAGCCTCAGCATTTGATAGTCCTTATCAGTCAGTTAGAAGGTCACCACCTTCAAGAACCTATACTTCAGCCTTAATCAGAAGACCCAGATCTCCCATACTACCAAGACACCATCCCCTACCAGCACTACCTATATTTCGAGCACTTTCACCATCTCCTTCTCCACAAGAATCTTCAAGGAACACTACTCCCAAACCAGACTCAGACTATGAAGATAGTGAAGATGAGCCAGACATGAGTTATCTTCAGAAGTTTCATGGAGCAGACAGTGAAGATATTGAGGAATTTATTGGAGAAATTAAGGTGCAAGCAGCCACCAAGCAATGGGATGCCCAAAGACAACTCAGAATCATTGAGTTACTTTTGAGAGGCCCAGCCTTGCAGAGATACAACCAAGCCAAGATTATCGGAGAAGATATTTATAGACAAAACACCTTGACTACCTTCAGAATGCCAACTATCCCCAAAGGTGCATCATCTACAAAAACTGACTCCATGTGCAGTTCAATGGTCTCAAGCATCAACAAGAAGTACAGGAGGCCTTAACCTACATGACTCAAGTACCCAACGAAACCCCGAAGAGTTTCTATCATCAGATCTAAGTACAAATGATCAAGGCAAACCTGTAGCCTGCAGTCCAACTGGCATTGGCATCCACTACCTTCCTCAATGACCTATACCCAGAACTCAAAAGGCAAGTTATCAGGATGAGATATTGGAGCATTGAGCAGCAAGTTGCTGGAGCACAGGGATATTGGGAAGCAGACTACAGACCAGCCCAGTAAGACCACTAAGAGCCAGCCAGAGTTGAACCTCCAAGACCTTGAGGATCCACCACAGCAGAGCAAGAGAATGCATTCCTCAGAGCTCAGTTGGCCAACTATGAGATCAGGCCCCCACCTTCAACTTCAGTCCAATTCAGTCAACCGCAACAGCAGCAGCCACCAAGGGTACAAGATGACCCAATGACTATGCTCACCAAACAGATGAAGGACTTAGCCATTGCAGTAGCACAGTTGAAGAATTAAGAAGGGAGACAACAAGATTACTATCAAGACAATAGATCAGACTACTGACAGCAAGACAATAGGAGTTCTTCTCAGGCACCCCCAGCCACAACCGTAGGTTCAGCTACAACCAGCCCCTATGCCCCTACCTGTTTCTACTACAGAGACCAAGGCCACATCCAAAGGCACTGCCCAAGGAAGCAAGCTACCTGGTCCAATAATAGAAATATCAATCTCATTCAAATGGATGAAGAGATATGAGAAATGGAAGAAGAAGCAGCCTGGCTTCATAGTCAAGATGATACCTATCTGTACTATGAAGTCTTCCCATCCAAGGTGACTTGGGATGCTGCTCCTGCACAGACCAGAGGACAAGGAAGACCCCCAAAGACCCCACCACTATTGCTGGTAATGGTGTCAACAGGCAAGCACCCAAGACATGGCTATTCCTCCTCAGACACCCCCCAGGAAAATGACCAGCGAGTCAGAAGAGACACCCCTGAGCCCGAGGCTGGACCATCAAGAGTATCAAGGACTATCTCCCTGCCTGATCTCGAAGAATTGAGCATATGAGTATAGAGTCCTCAGTAGATGAGATGCCCACCAAGAATGAGAGAACTCACCCCCAAGGACCTAGACATCGAAGGAGCAGCAAACTTTATGCAGCAGCCTCCCTTTGGGACCAGATCCATCAATAGAATGCAGGCCTTACTGTCAAGCAAGTCCTCAAGAATGCCCCAGAAGTTAGGCAAAAATTCCTGAAGGAAGCCAAGGAGGATACCAAAAGACTTCCTGTCTAAGAACCTTACACACAAGAGCCTAGCACTATCTATGCAGTACATGAAAACTGACATCAAGAACATCAATCTACAAGACTTGCAAGTGGAAAAGTACATAGTGAAAATGCTTGAATTCTTATTGACACTAGAGTAGCAGTCTGTATCATCACCTAGAGAATACTGGAAAGAATCAGTTGGGAAATTTATGAAGGAACCAAGGCAAGAGTAATCATGGCAGATAGATCAGCATCTACCCCCCTAGGACTTGTGCAAGATATTCCCATTCAAGTAGGGAAAGCCTGCCTCAATATTCCTCAAGCAGTTGTGACCCCTGCAACCTCCTATGACCTGATCTTGGGAACAGATTGGATGCACTGAGTTGGAGCCAATGTGGATATCAGAAGATAACTCCTAGTCTTTACCATTTATGGGCAGAAGCATAAAGTACCCATCGAGTCAAGAGAGTCATCAAGAAAAGCAAGCCAAGCCTCTGAGACAGAATGGCAAGAATATAGCAAGACACTCATCATTACTGAGGATGAGAATAAAAGTGAAGCAAATTTCCTGTAAGAATTAGGAAGTGACTTTGATGCCCTTAGAGATCAAGATAGCAGATCAGAAGAATCCTTTGTTGAAGTCATTGATATTGAAGGTTTACAATCAAGGATTGATAGAAACAACAATGAAAGAGCAGCATGCAAGTTTGCAGGACCATCTACACAGCTACCACCTCCATTGGTAGAGAATCAAATTATGCGAGCCTTCTGCCTAGGCAAGTGTGAGCATTTCAACTGCTTCTACTCACTGAGAGATGATTGCATCAACTGCCAAATCCTGGACATCAAGAAGGTTCCAATGCCAGTAATCGAAGATAGAGATAAATTGAGTCAAGCACCAGTCCCCATCCAAGCAACTCCAAAGACCTTCAAAAAGACATACCAAGAGCAACAAAAGGTTCTTTCCCGACAACCTATCGAAACTCTCACAATCGAAAAAGATAGCAGCAGTTCCTACACCATCACTCGAGCCCTTCAGATTACTCTGTCCACCTATGACAAGTATCAAAAAAGATATCCCACCAGCAAGGAAGTCACAGAGTGAAATGAAGGCTTTGTCAAGAAAGGACACTGTGATTGTGGAAAGACCTTCACCTGTTACTGGTGTGAACATCGAAGTGTTCATCTTAGTAAGAATGTTCACAAAAGCCGAGTCAAGAGAAAGGACTCCACTCTGCAAGAACCCTGAATCCGCTGGGCCTGCCAAAAGTACAAAGAGATCAACCATGAAGGGAACTGCAAAGCAAAGAACAAAACCACCATCTGGGACCTACCATTGGAAATTCTGGCCATCATCTATTGGCATTGCTGCCCATATGAAGGAAATCAAAGAATTAATCTTGCCTTCACTCTCATGGAAGCCCTGGACCCACTCAGAAGGACAGAATTCAATTATACAAGGAACCCAAAGACAGGAGCACACTGGCCATTCTTCAAGCCAGAATGAATGGAGTTTCCACCTGCAATTACAGCTGCTGGAGTACCCTTCCTCAAGACTCAGCCAGTCATTCAAGTCAAGCTACTCTCACCATGGGCTCAGCCCCCTCTTGCACAAACAGAAGGATCAGTGGGGTATGACCTCTGTCACCCCTATCAAATAGTAATCCGACTCAGGAGTACCAGGACCTTTGACCTACAAATTGCACTTGCTATACCACTGGGACTCTATGATCAACTGGCATCAAGATCATCTCTGGCAGATGAAGGAATCACTATAGAAGGAGGAGTCATTGATCAGGACTACCAAGGCCCCCTCAAGGTCATCATCCACAACAATGGAAGAACCCACTGACACTTCAGCCCCTTGACAGCTATCTGCCAGATACTCTTCATCAAGACTTCACAATCTACCATCCAAGAAGTGAAGCAACTGGACAGTACTAAGAGAGGACAAGGAGGCTTTGGAAGCACCAATAGAAACCACCAGAAACCACCCATTGAGGTTCATGTAGCAAGGGTAGCTCAGTTCAGACAAATGAGACCCTACATCTGCCATCCTATCTGAGCAAGAGAAGATATCACTCTGCAACCTTACCAGCAAAGAGGCCTTGATGTACACCTCTCAGTAGAAGCTGACAACTTGATATTTGCACCATCAATGGAGCTCTGAGAAAAATATCACCTACTTCTGGCAGAAGAACGAATTCATGACCAGATGTCACTAATTCACATCCCTATCAGGAACATGGGCTTCAAAGTGATCACTATTCCCAAAGGAACAATACTGGGATATTTCGAACTACTGATAGACACCTACAAGGAGGAAGTCTTTGAATTTTTGAGAAACGGCAAGCCCTCTCCAGTGAGACTAACAGTATCAGGGAGGAAGACTTAGTAATCAAAGCCATTGACATTGTGATAACTCTAACCAAGAATCAGCAATAACAGATACAGGAGTTGATAGAAGAATACAAGGATGTATTTACCACCACATATAATAACTTCCCACCATATCAATATAGAGAGCATCCTATACATACTGAAAACATGAAACCTATCTGACAGCACCCCTACTGAACACCATACCATCTGATTGAGTTTGAACAACAACACATAGAAGAAATACTATGAAATGGAGTTATCAGACCCTCATCAAGCCACTTCTTTTCTTCTTGAGTTCATGGGATTCTTGATAAGATGTCCACATTTGAATTCTTGATACCTTTCTTGTAGACAATGGTGAACTGGTATTCTTGCAGAGACATGATCTATCTGGCAAAGATTCCTGAGGGCTCTGGTTTCTTGAACAACCATTGGAGGGCTTGATGGTCAGTGATGAGGGCAAATCTCTTTCCCAAGAGGTAGTATCTGAAGTGGTCTACTGTTCATACTACTGCAAGGCATTCTAGTTTAGTGGTGCCATAATTCGCCTGAGTCTCATTTGTGGCTTTGCTAGCATACTCAATGACATCTTCCTTCTTCTGGTCATCTTATTGAGATAGAATAGATCCAAGTCCAAGAGCAGAGACATCAGTTGCCAGGATGAATATTTTGTCAAAATTTGGCTGCACCACAACAGGGGCTTTAGTGAGGGCTTTCTTGAGTAGATCAAATGACTTCTGCTGATCTTCCTTTCAGTAAAATGGTTGGTCCTTCTTGGAGATGTCTTGGAGTGGTGCTGCCTTGTCTGAAAATCTTGGAATAAATCTCTGGTAATAGGATGCCAATATGAGAAAGAATAGGGTCTCCTTTGCTGAGGTAGGAACCAGGTAGTTCTTGACTTTCTCCACCTTATGCAGGTCAGCATATGTACCTTGAGCTGAGACAACATACCCCAGATATTCAACTTGGTGTTTCTCAAAGAAGTATTTCTTGGCATTGAGTCTGAGTCCTGAGTTTCAGATAGTATTAAATACTTTGCGGAGGTCTTGTAAGTATTGCTCAAATGTCTCAGAGTAGATGATTACATTATCTATATAGACTAGTACATTTCTTCCAATGAGGTCTCAATAGACATGGTTCATCATTCTTTAGAATGAAGCTGGGGCATTATAGAGTCCAAATGGCATCCAGAGATATTCATACTGTTCTTGTCTGGTAATGAAGACTGTTTTGCAGATATCTTCCTTGGCTATGGGTATTACTTGGAATCCTTGGAACTGATCTGTGGTGGTCATATACTTGGCTTTTCCAAGGGCATTGAGGAGGTCATCTATTCTTGGCAGTGGGTAGGCATCTTCTATAGTGACTTCATTGAGTTTCCTGAAATCCACAACTAATCTCCATTCTCCTTTCTTTGGCATGATGATTGCTGGCGAAGCCTAGGCCCCACAAGAGAAGGCTACTTCCCACTCACCCAAATAAATCAAGAATTGTGCCTTGCCCTTATCTAGAGCCTGCATCATAGGAGCTTTAAGAAAGAAATTCAGCCAGCCCACAAGCTGTTTATCCAGAGAAACTTCAAGAAATTTCAAGAAGGCAATGGCAAACTTTGGAGAGTAGAAGGAGACTGATACACCCGAGTTCCAAGAGAAGACAAGACACCAAAGATACTTACAACCAACCATGACCAGAATGCATACTGAGGAATTGAAGCTACCATTGTCAGAATCAAGAAAAGATACTGGTGGCCCAAAATGAGGAAGCAGATTTCTACACACATACAACAATGTGATACTTGCCAGAGATACTGACAAAAGCCAACCAACAAAGCACCATTAATACCAATCCCAGCCCCTGCCGGAGCTTTCCAGAGACTTGGAATTGATATCATTGGACCCTTACCAGTAACTTACCAAGAAAGATGCTATATCCTCACTATTGAAGACCACCTGACAAAATAGCCTGAAGCCTTTGCCATTGAAACTGCTGATGCTCAGATAATTATTGGAATTCTGTATGATGAAATTTTCAGCCACCATAGTGTCCCTCAAGAAATCATCACAGACCAAGGCTGCGAATTTGTCAATAAAGCAATGAAAACCTTTGCAAGTAACTTCAAGATCAAGCTGTGGCAAACAATAGCTTACCACCCACAGGTGAATGGACTCACCAAGTGAATGAACCAGACCATCAAGCGAGGTCTCAGCAGGACTCAAGATCAATTAAACTGGGATATCTACCTCCCAGCAATTCTGTTCAGTATCCGCACCTCAAAGACCACTGCTATCCAACAGACCCCCTTCTATCTGGTGTATAGTCAAGAAGTACAAGATCCTGCTGAACCAGTTCAACCAAATTTGATGAAATGAGTCACCGAGGAGATTGCTCAGTTACACAAAGTATGCTAGCAAGCACAAGAATTTATAACACAAGTACAAGAATGGCAAAAGAAGTACTATGACTATAAAGCTGACTTGGAGCCCCTGCTCATTGGACAACAAGTCTTGGTTTACCGAACCATCATAGAAGGAAACTGGAGTGCCAAGCTTGAACTGAAATGGGAAGGACCCTATCTCATACATCAAGTATTTGTGAACTATACCTACCAACTCAAGACCCTGGATGGAGTCATTCTCAAGACCAAGATACACCACAACCATGTCAGGCTCTACTATCCAAGAGAAACAAAACACATTGACCAATCCCTGTATTGACTTCCTTGAATTGTTGACAACATATGGCAATAACCAGTGCCTTAAGCATTGGAAGTTTACTTTGGGACCCCAGAACTAGCAGAACATCTAGTGAACTGAAGCACACCAAAATGAAGCTACTAGCTGAGTTCGAACCCCTCCCAGATGGTTAGTCCAGCAATAGGCCCTCTGCCCTATATGAGGATGGCCAGTCCCTGCCAATGTACTAACAACCTGTCCTTCGAAGAAATCAAGATACCACTATCTCTGTATAACTCACCACCGAGGATGGCTCTAATTTTGCAAGGGGTAGATGTGATGATGCCTTTGAATCCAGTGACATCAGAACCTAAAGACTGCTATTACTTTGTAAGCCACTGATCACAAGTTGTAACTCACCTGTGACTCATCTTGACCATAAGATGATCTTCATCAGAAACTCATAATAACTCATAATGACTTCAGTAGTATACTACTAATAATCAGGTGACCCTACCCCTGGACCAAAGAAGAAGACCTTCAAGAATATAAAAAGGAGCATCAAGAAGAGATACAACAGCATCTATAACCAAGAAGACTTACTATAAACAAAATGCCTGCCATCACCTGCCAAACAGCAAGATCAAGGAGCCACCCTGGACCATCAGTTCAAGAACAGATGTTCAATGACATCAGAAGGGCCATAAGACTGTGCACTAGAAGAATCCCTAGTCTGAATCTCTATACAAGAGACCCCTATTACTATACTCTGAACCACTGTGAAATGGAAACAAGAATCTCAATGGCCACTCAATACCTTCTCATGTGGCAAGAGTATGAGATGGGATACTACCTCTGCTAAGAATTCTTAGAGGCCAGCCATCAAGAAATTGCAGACACTACATGTATGGATAGGTATGAGCAGTAATTGGCCAGAAGAGTCCATCAAATTTTCAGACATGCTCCTTGGGCCATTCCAAACCTACAATATATCAAAATCTCAGACATTCAAGAGCTGTCAAGCTACCAGGTAGACCACTTAGAAGAGATGGTAGCAGAAGAGACCCAATCTACTATTCTGGTTAAGAGTGAAGAAGTGCAAGACCTCTGGAACCCCCTTCTAGAAGACAATCCAGACCAGTTCATCCGAGGTTTGTTGCCCTGTTCCAAGGCCCTCCTCTAAGGATCTGCACCCCACAAAACCCCACAGATGTTCCCTATTTTGTGGAGGAAAACTTCATAGACTGGAGACCACAAGAGCAGCAAGAGTACTCTATGCCTTTCACAGATGATGACATCATCAGTGATGATGTCATCTCTGCTGACATCACTCCTCAAGATCAAGGAAATAGCAGTAACCCATTTGTTCTATGGGAAGAAGACTTCAACAATCTCTTGGAAAGACATGCAGATACCTCCTCCACACCCTCAGAACCCCCAACTGAAGTCAGCTCACTGGTAGAAGTTGCAGAAAATGATTTGGCCAAACACCCTGAAGAAAATGAGGAAGAAGAAGAAGATGATATAATCCCAGTCACACTGAACTTCAGGTTGAACAGTGATGGTTCTATTAGCCAAATTTGATCTACTTAGTTAGTTGCACAAACAGTGACTGCACTTTAACTAGCCTTATTCATCACAAATAAAGAATTAGCCTTATTCTACTAGTTAGTCACTTGACTTCCAAATCCATGCTAATTCAAGAGTAGGGAATTACCAATTACTTAGCCATATACTTAGCAAAATCCGTGCACAACTCTGTATAAATACTCTCTCCAAAACTGCAGTGAATAAACCCTCACTCAATTGGTTTTACAGAAAAGTAGTTCACAACCAACTTAAGTTTTTGAGAATTTTGAGAAAGACTCTAAGAGCCAAGGATAACTCTTGTTCAAGAAAACCAACCGTCACTAAGGAAAACCACTAAGTTAAGGAAATCGACCACTATTCAATATTCAAGACTAAGTCAATTAATTTGCAATATCAACTTAAGTTTTGAGAACTTTGGAAAAGACTCCAAGAGACTGAAATTCTGAGAACAAGATAACAACCCGGAGCAATTGATCACTCAGAAGTTTGAGTTAAAGAATTTCTCTTACCATTGTTAAGAAACTGACTGCCCTGCTTAATTCAAGATCGCCGCCAAGTTAAGAATCGCTAGCTACTAAGGAAGCCGCCAAGTTAAGGAAATCACCACCAAGGACCACCACATATTTCAAAGACCAAGTTAGCAAGTTAATTAAATATATGACATGAGCGAATGAGCTATCACTACGAATGTCTCCCATCCACCATCATGGGCCACTTAGTCTAAGATCCCCACTGCCCCATATTGTTCAATGATTGACCACCCACTCCCCACACCACATTTAATCGACTCACCCAGCCTGCCAAGTTTCAAGATCACTGTTTATTCGAGACCCAAGTTCTCATGCATATTGATCCATAATCATCAGCCTACCCACATTTGGAACCCAATCACCGCCACGTTCACTCACCAACTGTCATGTTAACTACCCTGCCACATTAATTGTTCTGCTGTATTCAAGCTACCAGTAACTGCCACCAGGAATGCCCTTTAAAGTACGATTAATCAATACGCCCACCACTAAACAATTGAGCCATCATAATCGAAAGCCTGTTATCGACCTGAATCCCTGCTGTCAACCCAAACACCTGCACTCACTCCATTTTGATGACAAATCAGACGACCTGTCATATAACCCAGACCCATAATTGACATGTACAATATATTTTATTCCTGATAATTTGGAGACCATGCTTCATAAGTGGCACATTGAGCCATGTAGAAGTATATAAGTTTATACAAAATGCACACCACAATATATATATATTAAATTTTTGCAGGCAAATTTGCCTGCATCTAATTACAGCCTATTGGTTAAGGAATAAGCTGCCATTTTCAAGTCTGTTTTTAAGAAATCTGTCAGATTAAGTCTACCTCTCAAAGTCAGTCATCAATGTAACTTTGAAGCCTGAGTTTGCCACTCTTTTTCAAGAGAAGTCCACTATGTTTCTATCCACCAATCCACTGTACTCTGCTGATCCACCCTTATTCAAGTCTGCTGTTTTCAAGAAGTCTATCATGTTTTTATCTGCCAATCTGCTGCATTCTGCCAATCTGTATTATTTGCCACACTATTCGATCTGCATTGCCCACTTAGTCACATTAACCACTTAACCACATCGCTCTAAGAAATCTGCATCAATTAAGAAAACCTGATCACCATTATGAGTATTCAGAACCTGCACTCTTAAGAAAACTGATCACTGATTCTCAGAGAGCCTGCTCTTTTAAGAAAATCCACCAAATTCTAGAAATCCAACTATCCAGATCACACAAAATTATCCACTATTATACAGAGATCATCTGCTACTCTAGAAGGAAATCAATTTATATATACAATCCAAGAATGCTACCAAATTAGGAAATTGCTCAAAGTCTCTAGATTGAATATTATACTACTAGACACTAGTATACTTAAACAATACCTAAACATTTTGTTGCTTTTTGACAAAGTAACTGGGGGCTCAAGCCAATCTACAAAGCCACCCAACCTTGTAATTTGCCTCTATTGAGCCAGGCACATTACATTTGAGAGCTCAACTAGGAATATTCTCAAAAGAATTATCATGACTTTTTAGCTCACAGAACCCAACCTTCAACCTGGAGACCAGCACCACAGCAACCTTTGATAGAGCACCAATTTCAGCTACCACAAGAGAAGAAATCCCAGGTCTATAAAGTATTTGGACAGGAAGAGATATTATTATCTCTAGAATCAGATACTACTCAGCATCAGAAGGATCTGATATAGCAGAAGCCAGCACTGTACAAAATCCTCTTTTTTTTTTCTTCTTCTATAGGCTGTGGCCTCATTTATTACCTAACACCTGTCTAAACATTACACTTGTCCTCATACCACATCAGCAGCCCCATCTCTTATCTCGCTACCCCACTCCTTCACTTGGCCTCTCTCCCATCTCGACTCTCTCAAACACTATCTCATTTCCTATCACCTGCACTCGGCCCTCACTCTTACTACACATAACCTCTACTAACTTCCTATGGCCCCTCTCTCCAGGACCCCATCCCCTCTGCCAACCCATCAGAATATCTTTCATCAACCACCACCACCTTGCCATCTTCTCTCCCTGAGTCAACTTCCTTCCTTCCTCAAACACTGCTAACCAGTGGCCTGCCATTCCTACCCACACTGCAACAACCCACCCCAACATGAGCCACTCATTTCCTACTCCCCCAAGCATCCTTGCCCAGAGCACATCCCACTTCCCCCACACTCACTCTCTATTAACACTACCTAGTTGCTGCCCCACCTCTCTCCAAAAGTCCTCCAATACCTTGCACTCCCCAAGCCAATGCTCTGGAGTCCGCACCACTCCACCAGCCTGCCCCACCCCATGCACTCTTCACACTCAAAGTCTCCTCCTGCTACCAAATGGTCTGTCCTAAAGTTCAGCATGACATTTCGCCTCATAATCTTCCACCACACCACCCAGAACTTTGGGGGGATCCACTTCTTCACCTCTGCCCCCCAAGTTCATACATCTGCCCAATCTCACTCCTTGCCAATTCCGACACCCTGTCACCCTGCTGGCCAGAGATCCAGGCCAAGCCTCATTAACTCTCCACTCCATCTCTAAGATGAAAGTCAATCACCGGTGACCCTCTAAGCAACAACTTGTGCCACTGCCACATTCCTGGTCCCCAGTGTTTCTCTGCCACATTCCTCTCCCATCATAGTCCAATCCTATGTCCCCCTTCAACCACTCCTCACCAGAATCCTCGATACCGAAGTCTCCTGCTACTGCCACAACTAACCACCTCCAGTAGGTCTCCAGATCTCACCTCCTACACTTTTTGCATCAGGGGAACCCACCCCCCCCCCTCTCAGCACTGCTGCTCTCTGGAGCCACCAAGCTCACAGAGAGTGGAACTTCTTTGGAAAATCCATCAGTCCAAGGCCCCCCCGCTCCACAGGAAGGGCAAGAGTCTCTCAGCTTATCTGACTTTGCCTCCCAGCCCAAATCCAGTCCTTTGCTAACTTAAGCAGTTGCTTAACCACCCAAGCCGGAAAATCCAAATAGTATGCCAGGTACCACAGCTTTGGCATCCAGTAAACATTCAAAATCATCACCCGCCCTGTCAGGGAGATATGGCACCCCCCCCAGCCTTTAAGTGTGTCCCCCCAAGCTTACACCTTCTCCTCCCACCAGGCTTTCGGCAGCACCGACCCATATACTGAGAGGAAAATGCCCAAGTATCGGACTGCCTCTCCTGCTGGTACCACTGTTCCAATAATGTCACCTCCAACTATTCCATTCCCAAGTACCATTGTCTTACACTTATGCCAGTTCAGCTTCTGGCCTGAGCACCTCTCATACCAGCCCACTGTCTCCTTAAGCTCCCCCACATCCTGCACAGAGCCCAGACCAACCACCATGTCATCTGCAAAGGCCCCCACCTTCCAAGTCACTTCTAACACCGACAGTCCTCCAATCCGCCTCCTAATTCTATCCAGAAGTGGTTCCAATGACAGCACATACAGAATAGGGGACAGTGGGTCCCCTTGCGGCACTCCTCTCCCCAATAAGAATGGCACTCCTTGATGGCTATTCACCATTATAGCTGTCTTGCTCTCCTCCAGCATCTGTATAATGGCCCTCCCTAATCCCTCTGGGATTCCAATCCTTGCCAAAACCTTCTCCAGTCACACTCGGCATACCCTGTCATATACCTTCTCTTGATCCAAGAAGACCAACCTTCCATCCACCCCTGCAGCTCTTGTCTCTTCAATAATTCCATGCACCCACACTGTGTCATCTCTGATCAATCTACCACCAACAAAGCCATGCTGTTCCTCCCCCAGGACTTGCTGCACCACTGCCTGTAGACATGCCACCAGTATCTTTGTAATCAACTTCCTATCTATATCCAGAAGCATGATGGGGCACCAGTTCTTCCAGTCCTCTCTCACCCCCTTATTTTTATACAGGAGTGCTACTAGCCCAACTCCTGGCCCCCTAGCCAATTTCCTGAACCAATTACAGCTTCACACATCTCCTTTATCTCCCTAAGCACCCCCTCAATGCCCACTATTTTCTTCCAAAAATCCCAGGGCAGCCCATCCTCTCCTGGTGCCATTCCATTCTTTGTAGCTGACAGCACTTTCAAAATTTCTTCCTCCTGAATAGGGTGGGTCAGGTCCCCTAACTCCTCAGCCACCGGTGGTATCCACTTCTCCAAGAATCTTTCTATAGTCTGTCCATCCTCTCCTCTCTCCTCCTCACTCCACAGGGTGCCCCATCTCTCCTGGAGTGAGCCCAGGATACCTTGCGCCCCTGCCACCATTGCGCTGTCTTCTCCTATGATACCCTCCCACCTCTGCCTCACCTTGCATACTCTCAGAAGCCTGGTGAGAAACTTTGTGGGTCTTTCTCCTTCCTCCAACCCCTGCCACCTCAATCTCACAATCATCTCTTGCACCTGCCTCTCCTCTTCCTCCCTTATGGCAGCCTTCAGCTCTTTGATTTCCATCCTCACTCTCTCCATTCTCCACTCTTCCTCTTTCTCCTCAGCACCCTCCTGCCTACAGGCAGACACCAACAGAAGCCCCTCCAATCTTCATGAGACTTCCTTCATCTGCTTTCTTCGAAGTCTCCCCTTAGCTCTCCCCACCTCCCCCCAGTACACCTGTGCTGTGGCCTTCAGCTTCAGCCACTGATCTCCTGCCACTGCACCTTCCCTCCTCTAACATGCTATATTATCTGACACCTCTACCTCCCATTATTCCCACAGCTCCTTGTCTTTCAACAAAGCACAATTAAGTCACCAATGTCCAGGCCCATCTTCACTCCCCCCAAATGTCCCCTGCCCTATCACCCCCCAGTGGTCCAACCAGGGGCACCACAGAATCTCCAATTTCCTCCAGACATCCATTCCCCAGGAATCAGCTGTGAGGATCCAATCAATCCGCATTCCAAGTCCATATATTCAGTGGGTAAAGACTGCCCAATTTCCCCACTTCTGCCTCCCCACATCTCCCAGAGCACTCAACCTCTCCATCTCCTCTCATCTATCCAGCCCCCCACTTCTACTTGTCCCAGCTAGTCCACCATCAGAGCAGTCCACTGCCACATCTCTAACTATATTGAAGTCTCCTCCAAGTATGTCAACTCCAGCCTCCACCAATGATCCACTGTCTAGCAAACCTTCTATCCAAGTTATTCTTGCTCCTCTTTCTGCCAGATAATAACAAGAGCCCACCACTACTGGCCCCCACCCTGGCCTTGCCCATACCCCCCACAGCAAGCGATCCCCCCACCCACTAGTATCTTGCAGGTCCCCCTTACCTTTCCTTATAAGAATTCCAACCTTTCCTCTCCATTCAGTTGCCCCTCCCCATTCCCTCAACCAGTTTAACTTGTCTATCTCATCATCACATCTTACGTCCTGCAGTAAAAAAACATCTGCTTCAGAATCCTTAAGCCATGCAAAAATGTTTCGATGCCTCTCTAAATCCCTCAGCCCATTGAAATTGAGTGAAAGAATGTTGGTTGTACTGTTCATATTGGAAAATATAAAAGTTGTGGGTCCACCCTAGATCTCCATATCTTGATCCATTCTAGACAAATCCAGTTCCCTCTCAGCTTCCAACTCCACCCTCTCCTTAGCCTTCAGCACCCCCAGAATCTCCTAAACATCCTCTGTGTTCTTCTCTTCCATCATTGAGCGATAATCTGCACATGCCTCCTCCCACATCCCTGATCCATTCCAAGTATTCCACCCCTCAACTATCAACCAATGCACCTCCACCTTCATCTCTCCCTCTCTAGCAGGATCCACCTCATACCCCTCATCCTCTAGCAATGCTGTTAAGTATATCATCACCAACTTTCCCACTATGCCAACTCCACACAGAATATCACTCCTCCTTCTCACTCAGCAGTCGAAAATCAATATCACCCAGCTCTCCATCTGCCAACTCTGTCATCAACCTGTGCAGCCAGGGCTCCTCACCCATATACTCACCCCCTGGAGTCATTGCCCTCTTCCCCACTATCTGAACGCCATTGAGGCTGCTGCTGGCCTCTTTGTCCCACTCCTCATTGAATGCATCTACCAGACTCTCTCCAGACACCCCAACTACTTGTCCCCCCAAAGCTAATTCTGGGACTCTAAATTGGACATTCTTCACACCCTTCATCACTACATCCTCCACCTCTGCCCCTCCATCTCCAGTGGCATCCTCTGGCCTCTCATTCTCCTTATTCTTATCCACATTACTCTCTGGCCTCCAGTTATCAAAGAAAATCTCCTCTTCAGTATCCACTCTACTCTTCTTCTGGGGGGCATGCTCTGAGGACATAGATCCCTCCGACCCCTTCTGCCCTCCCTTCTCTCCTATGGTTGCCCCTGTCTCCTCTTTTTTAGCATCAGCCCCAATCCTAGTGAGGAGTTCCTGTTACTGCTTCCTCTTCTGAGCTCTTTCCCATATCAACCTATCAACTCGAATCTCCTTCCCATTAATCTCCACCATCATCATAGTCTTTTCAAAGGCTTGCCATGCTTTCCCCCTCTGCTCTACTGCTTCTTCCAACTCCCAGAGTGCTGTCAGCAAATCCTCCTCCTCCTCCTCTGAGCCCTTTACTCTGGATACATTGTACTCAAAGGGCTCCCACTTCAGCACTCTGGGCCAATCACTTCCTTTCCCTGTTACCTCCCTCCCAGCTACTCACAAATGCACCTCTACATCCCCAGTGTGGAATGTAGTCCCTTCCTACATCTGAAATCCAATATCCACTACTTTGCCATACTCTCGCATCACTCTTCCAACTCTTTTCTTTGTCTCCTCCATCGATACTGTTGGAACTCCTTTGACCACCAAGTGCACCACTCTCGGGTCCCAATGCAGGCACCTCATCATCGGAACAGCAACTTCTCCAATTCGCATCCCCTTAGCCACTGCTGCCACTACTTGCTCCTCCTTGACAAATCCAACTTCAACTCCATTCAGGCCCTTCAAAAATTTCACTGATGCCACATCCTTCAGCTGCTTGCCCAAGAGCACCAGCACTGCCCTAGCTGTCACTGCTAGCCCCCAGAAGCTCATCATGACTGCAAATTCTGAAATAGATTTCTTGAGTAATAGTGCCACCACCAGCTCTGTCATGCCATCAGCCAGGTCCCCCTTGTGTGTTACTGATGATCTCTCAGCCACCCCTTGGTTCAATCAGCAGTCACATCTCCTTTTTTTTCCAGATTGCCAGTCCTGCCACTATCAGCAGTCACACCATCTCTGCCAGCCCCCTACCACCAGTCTTCTGCACCCCTATGCTAGGCCTAATGCTCCCACTTCCACTGGACTTCCCCTTTGCCCCCCCCACTTGCTGCCATCCATCCTTGTCGCCTCCTCCAGCCCCACTCTTCACCGCTGCTGCAAAGCTCCCTGGTCCCTCACTTCTCCCCTCACCTCCAGCTCCTTGTCCACCCTCTGCACCACTCCCTACAGTCATCTTCCCAAAAGCCCCCATCCCCAGCCCATACCCTTCCTTCTCTTGCTGCCACTTGAATACTACACCAGGTCTTGACCCAGTACACTAACTGGGAGGTTAAATCGCTGCCATTTTTCTATTAGCTTTCTCCAATAAACCATTCAAAAGTATGTATAAAAGTGTGTGTAACATGAATGGTAGTGAAAGAAGGTGTTGCTGTATAAAATCCTCCACCAGCAGTTACACTTAGTGCTCCCAACAAATCGAATTGAATTGAATTGGACCTAAATTCAATTCAATTCAAATCAATTCAAATTGAGGTCCAATTCAAACTCTATTTTTAGAAATTGAATAACTCGACGAATACATATCCAAATTCAATGATCCTTAGCTTGTTAAATTCCTCTTATATAGGGAAATCTAACAAGCTAAAGATCATTAAATTTGAATGTGTATTCGTTGAGTTATTACATTTCTAAAAATAGGTTTCAAATCAGACCTCAATTCAATTCGAATTCAATTTGATTTGAACTCAATTTGAATTGAAAAATCCCCAATTCAATTCAATCTGAATGACCCTCAATTTGATTTGATTCAAATTGATTTGATATGTTTGGAAGCACTAGTTACACCAACCAGAGATTTTGACAAGCCAGAATGCTCACTATCTCTCTCTAGTAACTTTCACGTTATACAAATTCCAATTCCCACACACACTTTCGATACACTTTTCATCATTTTATTGAGAAAACTCTTAAGGTGATGGCAATCAAGCAAGGCACAGACAAGCATACTAGTGTGGGTGGTGGGCCAGCCTTCAAATGGTAGTATGGCAAGGGAGGGATAGGATTGGAGCTGAGATTCTTTGGACCATTGATGGGTGGAGGAGCAGGAGAGAGACAGGAGTTGAGTAAGAAGTCTGGGGAAGGCAGAGCAGTGAGCTTTGTGGTAGCTGTCAAGAATAGCAGAGGGGGAGATGGAACAGAGAGTTGGAAAACTGTGGGCAAGGAGAAGGGGAAGTCTGGAAGCCCTGGAGGAGCACTCTCTGGGGGGGGAAGGGGGGAGCTGGGGAGTGACTGGTACTGTGACTGAGACTGCTGATAGTAGTGTGATGACCAATCTGGAAAAAAATCCAGATGTGACTGCTGATGGTGACAAGGAGAGCCAGGAACCAAGAAGACTATCAAGAACATTCAATGAGACTACTACTGGCCCAACATGCTTAAGGAAATCAAGGAGTATATTCAAAGCTATAATTTCTGCTAAAGAAACAAGTCAAGCAATCAAACACCTGCTGGTCTTCTATAATCATTGCCAATTCCAACTAAGAAGTTCAAGCAAATCATAATGGACTTCATTATACAACTCCCATGAACCAAATCAGGCTATGATGCCATCATCATATTTGTGGACTGCCTGACTAAGATCATAATCACTGAGCCAACCACAACCAATGCCACTGCCCCTGAAATTGCAAGAATCTTCTTCAAGTCTGTCTTCCACCAATATGGACTTCTCCAAGTAATCATCAGTGACTGTGACCCCCAAATTCACAAGTCACTTCTGACAAGTGCTCTTCAAGACTCTTGGAACTCAAATCACTATGTCCACTGCCTTCCACCCTCAAACCAATGGACAAACTGAGTGAATGAACAGAATACTTGAACAGATGCTCAGAACCTATGTGTCTTATAAGCAAGATGATTGGGACCACTACCTGACCTATACCAAGTTTATCTATAACAATGCAGTCCAATCATCTACTGGTCTTTCTCCTTTTCAGTTACTATATGGTCAAAATCCCATAACCCCTGCAAGCCTAGTCTCATTTCAGCAATCCAGTCACACACAAGTCCCCACTACTCAGAACCTTATCAACAAAATGGATTCTCTTCTCAAGATCACTACTGCGAATCTGCAAAAGGCTCAATAATATCAAGCTAAGTATGCAGATAAGAAATGACATAATGTCAACTATACTATTGGAGATATAGTTCTACTCAAAGCTGACAACATCAAGACCCAATCTCAAGTCAACTACCAGTCAGCTAAATTCCAGCCCAAGTATCTTGGACCCTTCAAGATCACTGAGCAAGTTTCTACCTACTCTTATCATCTTAGTCTATTAACAACCATGTGTATATACCCAGTATTCCATATATCACAACTCAAGGCCTAGAACCAGTCACCCTCTTACCCTGGCTGAATTCTGACACCCTCAGTACCAGTTATGGTCGAAGACCACATTGAGTATGAAGTTGAGAAAATCTTGGACAAATGAGTCTGATATCATCACACAGAATACCTAGTCAAGTGGATGGGCTACCCTGAATATGACACTACCTGGGAATCTGATACCAATCTCAAGAACTCCCAAGACCTCATTCAAGAGTTCGAGTAAAAAGAAACTCATTAACTACCTGTGAGATTCTCCTCTTAGATAGTAGATGACCTATTATACTGATCAGATACATTATGCATCAGGGCACTCTAAGAGATACAGTATCAGTAACAAGATCTACAGAAGAACTCTGTAAACCCTGCAACTAATGAGGTTTGAACCAGTTCTCATCTGATCAAGATAATACTTTGGCCCTTACCTTATACAAGAATGGCCGGTCCTTATCAATGAGCTAATATATTTTATTTATCTTTTCTTTTGATTTTATTTTCTTGTATTATCTTCTGAATTCAATGAGGATATTGATTCTTAAGGAGGGGGAGATGTAATATTTTAGTATAGTTTATTTCTTTTTCTTTATCTTTCTAGTACTTTCCATAACCTTCCAGCACCTTCTGAATGATTAGAAATCCTTTCTTAGCACTAAGCCACAGCTAGAACATTCTTATCAATTTCATTCCAGTCTTAGCTAGTCACAGAACTTCATGGAACATTGCAGATCTTTATTTGTCATCATTGCCGAGAACCTTCCTCTTGGCATTTCCATTGATTTCTCAGATTCTTCTGGATCCTTCTTTCATATCTTGTATAAATATCCTCTCTGTTCTCATGAATAAAGCTCAGAATATTTTCTTCCTGAAACCACAAGATCTTTCTGAACTCTTAGTAACTCTTTGTACTTTGAATATCTAGAATTTAGTCGCTTCCTTATTTAAGAAACCAGAACCATTACAAAACCTCAGATCAAAAGTGCTAGGAAAAAGAACAAGTATACCAATAAAGGACCTTTGGGATTATTTCTTTGATACATTTAACCTCATGGAACTACTAACTCTGGGAGTCAAGAAGACAGGAATTCAAAATAAAGAACTTGTCAAGTTTAGCATCCATTATGTTACAATATATGCTTAGTATGATTATCTGAAATCTTTCAAGTTTGTTTACATAGATTGCTTGAACTTGAAATATGTGTGGAATTTAAGGTTAACTCATAAACTATGGATAAATTCATAAATAATAATAGTGCAATATTAAAGTTGCTAAAATCTTAATGAACTGGAAATTCAAGAATAGACTTGTCATTCTGATATCATGTAAGTACATCATACATCTTATGGATATATTGAATCAATCTTAAGGCAGATTTGTACTTTATATTGCAATATGAGCAAGAAAGCTTCATATTAATATTAGGTTTGAAGTAGAAAAGAATTTGAAGGACAATATGAATTTTAATAGTAAGTTTGTAAATATGAAATATACTGGCCTAAAATGGAATTCTTTAAATTCTTTATATAATTGGCTTTTCTTAATGCACTTACTTGGTGTACTTGTTTAACATACTTATACTTTATCATATTAATCAAACTCATTATATCATCATATTAACTAAATATAAGTAAGCTTGCTTTATATTCACTTATTAAACTTTCTAATATCTGTATATATATATTCATTATGAACATTGCAGATATAAAAAGAGGTCTTCAGCTAGAAGAATTATATATGTCTTTTCTTATCTCCCCCCCCTCCCCCC